>PVKP010012607.1:0-57822 GCA_004027715.1 Plecturocebus donacophilus
CTCCTGCCCCCTCGCCTCGCCAAGGGCCTCACATGCCCATGGAAGGCTTTGCCCACCTGTGCCTCACTTGTGAGACAGAGGACGGGGCTCCTGAGCCACTGGGCATGTGGAGTCCCACCACTCCCCAGCTCCTGCCATATGGCCTTGGGTGAGACTTGTCCACTGGGGTAGTGTTTGGACCCACAAGGGAAGCCATGGCTGTACCAGTCCAGTGCCAGTCCCTGCTCCCAAGACAAGAACAGCTCCTGGGTTCAGCCACTCTGGCAGGAAGTGTCTGGCCTGGGATTCCAGGCAGTGTCTGTACCAGCCAGTCCCTGTGCCCGGCCTGCAGACCCTTCTCCAGAGGCCCGTCCTGCCCCTCCCTGAGGCTGAACACTGCTCCGGGAGAAAAGCCATCCCATCTGCTGGAGTCTGCCCAGCGCCCTCTCTCTGCCTCAAATGTGTCCTTTTAGGGCAGGAGCCCTTGTCCCTGTCATACTGATACAGAAACGCAAGCTGAGGGGTCAGGGCTCAACCAGCGTGCTGGTGGAGGGTGAGGCCGAAGCCCATTGCAGGCCCACCATGCCAGTCAGTCCCCACCTCAACACAAACACACGTCTCTATCAGGGTCAGAGAAGGCAGAAACAGTCTGCATTCAGCATCGGAGAAATCACACACATATGGCCTCTGATGATTCACCCTTGGGCAGGGAAACACACACATACACACACACACACACACACACACATACACACACACACACACACTCATCCACACACAACTATTCCCTCATACACCACATAGCCACACACACAAACCTCTCCACACACAAACCCCCATAACCACACACACAATCTCCCCCACACAACCAAATTTACACACACACACGAACTCACACACAACCAAACAACCCATACACACTAACACAACCCCTCCACACAACCACAACCAGTACACACAACCCACATATGCACTCCCCCCCCACAGCCACATGCACACAAACCCCTACACACAACCAAACACAACCCCCCTACACACGGCCGCATACAACTCCCACACATCTACACAAACACAATGAACACACAACCACACACACAACCCTCACACAGCCACGCAAACACAGCCCCACACACACAAATACAACCCCACACACACACATTACCACGTACACAAACACAACCCAAATAAATGCAACCCCACACACACACACATTACCACATACACAAACACAACCCACACAAACACAACCACACACCCCTGTAGCCTCCGCCAGGACCATGTGGGTAACCCTAGCCGTCCAGACCTGCCCTGCTCCGACACCACTGAGGTATTTTTCACCCAAAACACACGTGCCCCCCTGTCCTGTCTGTACCTCCCTTTCCAGATGTGACTTTTTTTTCTTTGAGACAGAGTCTCACTCTGTCACCAGCCTGGAGTGCAGAGGCACGATCTCAGCTCACTGAAACCTCTGCCTCCTGGGTTCAAGTGATTCTCCTGCCTCAGCCTCCCAAGCAGGTAGGACTAGCGGCACATGCCACCACGCCCGGCTACTTTTTTATATTTAGTAGAGATGGGGTTTCACCACGATGGTCTCAATCTCTTGATCTCGTGATCCACCCGCCTCGGGCTCCCAAAGTGCTGGAATCACAGGCGTGAGCCACCACACCCGGCCCCGAATTTTATTCTCATTCATATGAGTAACTGGAAACACGCTGCTGGGATGAGAGAACCTGAGGTTTCTGAGGTTCTGCGGTGGCCAGGTGTACAGGTGACACGGTGACCCAGAATGAGCCAGCCAGGGAAGCTGGAGATCACACATCCATGGAAACCAAAAGGAGTGGCCGTGGGAACTTGAGCCTGGCCCGAGTGGCTCTCCCACCCTCCTCTGTCATCTCTCTAACCCCCATCCCCTGTGGTCCTGGCCTGACACCCAAGTTGCCAGTGGCCCCCGCCCCACAGTGACTGGGGGCGGGGTACCCTCATGTGCAGCCCTGACCCAGGCAAAACCCAGCCCCACACAGGCAGGCAGGACTCACTCCGTCGCTCTCGCTTCAGAGCAGATGCCACTCAGCAGAGAGCTGGCAGTGAGACCAGGCCAGGCATGTGGAGAGGTGGGAGTCTGACACGGCAAAGCCCACCCCCACGCCACCGCAGGAGGGTCCCAGCACCCAGTCAGCACCAACAGGGCCCCGCCTGAGCCTGCCTGTGACCCCGCTTCTCTCTGGGTGGCGGCTTCACAGTGGCTCTTCACCCTGCTTGGATCTTTTGCATACAGACATCTGTTCCCCAAACTCCATCCTAGAATCGGGGCCAGGTGCGGAGCCCAGGGCCAGGTGTGCAGCTGTGGCAGGGTGTGGGGGCTGGGTGGATCACAAGGGGTAACACAGGCCTCGAAGCTGAAGCTCGGGAGAGTGTCGTGCCACTGGTGACAAGGGGAAGACACACAGAGACCACTGCAGCGGGGTCCTTCAGGATGCAGCGGTGAGGAGGGGAGAGTGTTAGGAAAAGCTTTCCCAGAGCCAGGCACCACGGTTCTCACGGGCCCTGCCTTCCCTAGCACACATAGTGCCACGGAGCCCTCTGATTAACAGGCCATTTTGCTGCTGGTTAATAGTTACCAGCCTGGGACTGTGGGGAAGCCAGTGGGATGGGAGCAGCCCCGAAATGTGGGCACTTTCTCTGCACCAGCCAAGAGCTTGCCCAGGCTCCGGGACAAGGTCTGAAACACAGCTCCTGCTCGGCCATCTGGACGGGGTCTTGGGTGCTCCTTAGGGGCTGCTCGTAGGCCCAGTGACCCACGCACCAGTTGGCTGCCATGGGGCCCTCAGATGGCCCATGCATGGCAGGTCTGGGTATGTCTGAAGTCAGCCCCGGCTCCAGGTTATGCATAAGCCTAAGCACTCGTCCATGCTCACAGACACACAGAGCCCAGGCCGCCGCACACAGGCTCATCCAGGGTGCTTCTGCAGGGCCCCAAGGTGTGCTGCCCTTCCCGCTGACCTGGCCATGGCCACCAGGGGGAGCTGCTTCCACCACCGCTCAGGTCCCTGCCAGAGTCCAGAGTCTGCTCATCTCTTACCTTTGAAATCCATCCCAAATTGGGGCCTGCTGCACCCCCCACCCGACCCCCCTAAAATCTGCAGGGTCGCTTTTACAGTGTGGGTGGGGAGCTGGAAGGTCCTGAAGAGACATATTAAGTTGGGGTAGGAGGTGCAGAGCAAAATGGTTAAGAAAAACGATGAAAAACGCTGGCTCTTCTGGGCAGTTTAGAAAAAAGATAAGGATGGGATGCAAGGGTTCACGCCTGGAATCCCAACATTTTGGGAGGCCAAGGCAGGCAGATCGCTTGAGCCCAGAAGTTCAAGACCAGCCTGGGCAACACAGTGGGGCCCTGTCTCTACAAAAAAAAAATTTTTTTTAACTAGCTGGGTATGGTGGCACATGCCTGTAGTCCCAGCTACTCAGGAGGCTTGAGCCCAGGAGGTCACGGCTGCAATGAGCCATGATTGCACCACAGCACTCCAGCCTAGGTGACAGAGCATCTCTAAAACAAAAACAGAAATAAGAACATGGGGTGGGTGGCCCCAGGCGCTATCCATACAACACACACAGGAGCCCAAATAATGGATTGACCAGCTTCTCTCTGCCCTGGAAGGTTTTCAGGCCAGAAATGTTTTCTACATTATTTTTATTTCCCACCAAACTCTCAGAATAAAATCTGTTGTTCTTTAGAGTCATGACCAAGTGGCTGAATAAAACTTCCAGGAGGGAAGCAGCCCCTTTGGCCCAGCGGGAGCCTCACCTCCTTAGCATCAAGCCAAGGGCACTTTTTTTTTTTTTTTTTTTTTGAGACAGAGTCTTGCCCTGTTGCCCAGGATGGAGTGCAATGGCACGATCTCGGCCAACTCTAGAGATTTTCCTGCCTCAGGCTCCCGAGTAGCTGGAATTACAGCTACGCACCACCAGACTGGGCCAATTTTTTGTGTCCTTAGTAGAGACAGGGGTTTCACCATGTTAGCCAGGCTATTCTCGAACTCCTGACCTTGTGATCTGCCTGCCTCAGCCTCCCAAAGTGCTGGGATTACAGGCATGAGCCACCGTGCCTGGCCTAAGCCAAGGGCGCTTTCTTAAGCATCTGCTTCCACTCCAGGAGCCACACGCACCATGGCCAGCTGGAGAAGAGCCATGCGCTGTGCCCACCTAGGGTCCCCGACTGCTCAGCCTCAGCACACGGATGGCTTCCAATTTAGGCACTTTTAGATTGTTTCCAAATTGTCTGTGTCACAAATGACACAGTAACATGCACTCCATGTGGCTAAATCTTTGTGCCTATTACAGATTACTCCTGAAGAATCAATTCCAGCTGCCCAGACACTGTTGCAAGGCTGCTGAGAAGCCCTGCCAAATCTCCTTCTAGAAACTGCCATACAGGTCCCGCCTTGGTGCACCTGGAACATCCCTGAACACCAACTGCTTTTTTTTTTTTTTTTTTTTTTTTTTGTCTTTTCTTGAAATGAAGTCTCCTTCTGCCCTCCAGGCTGGACTGCAGTGGTACGATCTCAGCTCACTGCAACCTCCACCTTCTGGGTTCAAGTGATTTACCTGTCTCAGTCCCCTGAGTAGCTGGGATTACAGGCATGCACCACCACTCCCAGCTAATTTTTGTATGTTTAGTAGAGATAGGATTTCACCATGTTGGCCAGGCTGGTCTTGAACTTATGACCTCAAGTGATCCACCATCCTCGGCCTCCCAAAGTGCTGGGATTACAGGTATGAGCCACTGTGCCCAGCCTTTTACTGGCCTTTCTAGGGTTAAATCCTAGGAGGAATCCCCGGACAGCTGAGACCCCAGGTCAGCCCCACTACTGTCTGGGAAAGGGCAGAGGCTCCAGACGCAAGCATGGACAAGGCAAATGCCATGGAGCCGAGCATGCTGCTCTGGGGCAGGACACACCACGGCAGGCCCAGCTTTCTCGCCAGTAAATGCCATAAAGTGACTCTGACGAATCTGCCTGCACAGGGAAAGGGAGAGGTACACCTGCCATTGTGAGGGCACCTGCTGCACAGGCAAGGAGGCAGCTGGGCAGAGATCAGACCCCCACCCCAGGAGAACATGGGCCGACACCCTAGGCTGGCCACGGTGCACTCACATAAGAGGGAGAGGTGCGTGAGGGGCTGAGCTCATTCTGGGCTGCAGGAAGGACACTGGTTCTCCTGACCTCAAGTTCAACCTGCAGATGCCCTCAAGGTGGACAAGGAAGGTGATGGACAGAGGGAGAAGCATGGCCAAGGTCCCTAAGTCACAGAGTCTCCAGCTTGAGTCCCATGGACCTGCAGGGAAGGGGTCCCTGCATCCCATACAGGACCCTGAACACTGAATCAGCACGTGCACCTGACAACAACCTAAGAGTCATCCCTCCAGCCCCAAGACCTAGACAGCGAACCACAGGAGCATGGGTGATGCTGGCTGACTGGCTCCATGAAGGAACAAACCTCCAGGAGGTGCTCCGACAAAGACGAGCCCAGTGCAGGCTCTGGTGGCAGGCTGCCGGCAGCATGGCCCAGGACCAAGAGCCCTGGAGCTAACAGCTCACTAATTAAAGTAAAGCAGCTGGACAGGTGTGGTGGCGCATGCCTGTAATCCCAGCTACTTAGGCGGCTGAGGCAGAAGAATCACTTGAACCCGGGAGGCAGAGGATGCAGTGAGCTGAGATCACGTTGTTGCACTCCAGCCTGGGCAATAAGAGCAAAACTCCATCTAAAGAAAAAAAAAAAAGTGAAGCAGCAGCTTCACCCCACATCGCTGGGCCTGGGGGGCAGGAGTTCTGTCCCTAGTTCATGCTTGCCTGGGTCCCCAGGAGGCTGGCAGGGACCCTACAGCAGCCCCAGCTCTCTCAGTGACTTGGGTCCCTGACGCACATGTGCTTAGGCGCCAAGTCAAGGCACATGGCATGCAGTATGCAAGGACACCACTCTGTGCTTCTGCCATGGCCAGGCGGCAGTGTGTCATCTGACAGGCTCGCTGGGGTGGGGGTTGGGGATGAGGGGCTCTCCTGCTGCTCAGGTTGGGGGGATGGGGCATGGGTGCAGGTGGCTGCGGAAGGCACGGAGTGACTGCTGTAGGACACCAGAGGGCGCTGTGGGGCTGCTCCGGCAGCAAGCACAGGCTAGCCTGCCCTGCCCCCAACCTCTGACCCCTGAGAGAATGTCCCGGGGAAGGTAAAAAAAAAAAGAGATGGCCAAAGGGTGACCACAAGACCCAGCTGGGGCTGATGGAGGCATGGGATTGTGTTAACTGGCTAGGCTGTAGTCCCTAGGGAGTCATTATTCTATGACATCCAGTCTAGGGGTGCCCTGGAGGGACTCTGTGGGTATGGTTATCACCCACAACCCAGACACAGTAGGCAAGTAAAGGAGATGACCCTCGATGGTCCGGGTGGCCCCATCGAATAAACTCAAGGCCTTAAAAGGACAACAGGTTTACCAGGAGAAGGAAGAAACTCTGCTTGAGGAAGGCTCTATCAGCTCCTGTTGAGGTGGGGGTCTGTAGCCAGCCCTGAGGATTACAGACTCCCCACCCAAAGTCATCTGAGCCCACTGCTTGCAATGCATCTCTTTATCAGCACACACAGACACGCGTCTCCTAGAGGCTCCATGTCTCTGCGGAACCCTAGGTGCACTTGGAAGCCCACAGATCATCATGTCGGTATCCCCTCACCCAGCTGTGCAGGGCTCTCAGGCTGTGGACAGAAACTGATTTAGGTACAATATGGTAACTCTAAAAGAAAAATAGGTGCAGTGGTTCACACCTGTAATCCTAGCACTTTGGGAAGACAACGTGGGAGGATCATTTGAGCTGAGAAGTTCAAGACCAGCCTGGCAACATAACAACAGTAGTTCATCTTTAGAAAAATAAAATAGGCCAGGTGGGGTGGCTCACACCTGTAATTCTAGCACTTTGGGAGGCCAAGGCAGGTGAATCATGAGGTCAGGAGTTCAAGCCCAACTTGGCCAACACATTGAAACCCCGTCTCTACTAAAAATACAAAAAATTAGCTGGGTGTGGTGGTGTGCGCCTGTAATCTCAGCTATTCCGGAGGCTGAAGCAGAAGAATCACTTGAACCCAGGAGGCAGAGGTTGCAGTGAGCCCAGATCGCGCCACTGCACTCTGCCCCAGGAGGCAGTTCAAGACTCCATCTCAAAAAAAAAAAAAGAAAATGAAAATTTGCCTGGCATGGTGGTGTATACCTGTAGTCCCAGCTACTTGAGAAGTTGTGGTGGGAAGATCCCTGGAACCCAGGAGTTCAAAGCTGAAGTAAGCTATGATTGTGCCACTGCACTCTAGCCTCGGCAACAGAGAGAGACCTTGTCTCTTAAAAAACAAAACAAGGCTGGTTGCAGTGGCTCACCTGTAATCCCAGCACTTTGGGAGGCCAAGGCAGGTGGATCACCTGAGGTCAGGAGCTTGAGACCAGCCTGGCCAACATGGTGAAACCCCATCTCTACAAAAATACAAAAATTAACCAGGTATGGTGGCGAGCACCTGTGATCTCAGCTACTTGGGAGGCTGAAGCAGAAGAATTGCTTGAACAGGGAGGGTGGGGTTGCAGTGAGCCGAGGTCACGCCACTACACTCCAGCCTGGACCACAGAGCAAGACACTGTCTCAGCGTGGGAGGGGGAACTGCAATAAAGGCTGGAAAAAACATCAAACCACTCTAAGGCATATGGGGTGGGTTGGGGGAGATGGAGAGTCTCAAGACGGGGGGTCAAGGAAGGTAGACTCCTCACTCTTTCTGTCATTCCCTGATTTTTCTATAAGATGGTCATTTAGAAGGAAACAGATTTCAAAAAAATGAGGGTGCTGAGTTTCTATGAACCTCTCCCCCAACCAAACTCCAGACAAATGTCCATGATCCTTGTGTCCCCTAACGCAGCAGTGCCCTACCTTTTTGGCACCAGGAACTGGTTTCACGGAAAATAATTTTTCTATGGATGGTGGAAGCAGGGTGGGAGGCACAGGGGAGGAGGGTTTCGGGCTGAAACTGATCTACCTCAGATGAGGCATGAGATTGTCATAAGCAGCACGCAGCCCAGATCCCCGGCATGCACAGATGACAACAGGGTTCATGCTCCTCTGAGACTCTAGTAGCACTCCTCTGACAGGAGGCAGAGATTGGGTGGTCATGCTCACACATCTTCAGCTTGCATCCTGCTGTGTGGGCAGTTCCTAACCAGTCCAGGGCTGAGGGTTGGGAACTTCTACCCTATCAGACTGGGAGCCAGATGCACACTGCTGCACAAAGGGGGCACCCGAGGGGTGCTGGGAGAGGAGAGCCGCCCATCGCCCAGGCGGCCTGTGAGGGGCACCAGACCCGGCCTGGTGTGGCCCCAGCCAAGGGAGTATCCTGGGGGCCTAGAACCTAGCCTTCTGTGGAGGCAGACAGGGCCTAAACACTGCTGCGAGCTGCCGCTGTGCCCAGCGAGCAAGGACAGGCCTGAGACTATGCTGGTCCCAAGATTCCAAATATGAATAATTAAGACAAAAACTCACCCCTTGACTTCCTTGAAATCGGATCGACGGCCTCAGTGAAACAGAATCCTACAAAAAAAGAAAAGAAGAGGTGAGGGGAATGTGAATAAAGACACTGGGAAACCCAAAGCCTCCCTCTCCAGGTCTATAAGGAGTAGGATGAAGATGGTCCTCTCAGGAGAGGGGAAAGGAAATGCACACGCTCTGAAAATGACAGGCAAGGTCACTGGAGCAAGGGTTTTGGAAGGATCAGCAGGAGTTCCTCAGATGGACAGAGGACTGGGGCCACATGACAGGTAAGAAAGAGGTCTCCAGACACAGGCAACAGGCAGCCCCAATGGCAAGGCTGGCAGCAGGCCCAGGATGCAGGGGTGGGAAGTGTGCCATCCTTGGAAGCCACCACCGGCCTGTGACTCCACCCGGAGAGGAGGGCAAGGCTCAAGGTGTCCACAGCCCTGCCAGAAAAATGAATGGCAGGTCAGGGTTGATCCCGGATCAGGACTCTTCCAAGGCCCCATGCAGGCAAAAGCAGCCCCCCTCCACTCTCACAGCTCCAGTTGGTCCCCATGAAACCACCAACCCAGGCTAAGTCCTGTCTCACAAACACCAGCTTTTAACACACAGGTAGGTGAGCACTGCCTGCCAGAGTGGGTGTGGAGGGGCCACCTTAGAGCCTGGGGTGGGAGCCTGAGGCCTGCACAGCTCCACCGCATGGCCTTGGGGCAACCACACAGCTGCAGGGCAGCTGACCACTGCGCTTGGAGCAGTGGTATTTCCAAGGAAAAAATAAACGAAAGAGCTCAAAATAAATACTGACGTTTCAGCTATTCAGAGACCAGCCTTCTGGCAGCATCTGAGCAAGAACTGGGACCCAAGGAGGACTGCACCTCTGCATCTTCTTCCCTCTCCCCCACCTGGGGCCCTGAGCATGCACCTTAGTGTCTCAGATGTCACCCTACGGCATGACCCTGGTTGGTCACCATGATCTTCGGCCTCCAAACCCACCCCTGCATGGCCTGGCACCGGTGCCCCACTCAGCTCCAGCTCACTGAGATACCCTCCCACCCAGGCCTTGCTTCTGTCATCAGAATACCCCTATCCTGGGCTCGATCTCCACTGCTCAGTTCTGACTCCCTCCTACCCTGGCCTGCCCACAGCTCTCCTCAGAGGGCAAAGCACCACCTGAGTCTGGAGAGGCCTGTAGGAAGAGCCGGGGTAAGCAGAGCAGCTCTGCACCTGGGCCAGCATCAGAGACAACATCCACCCCATGGGTCAGCCCAGTGTCCTCCCTCTGGAGCTACTCAGCACCGTTCCAGGACTCTGGCTTGAGCTGGCACAGGGCCCTGACCTTTGGAAGGGGT
Organism: Plecturocebus donacophilus; assembly: GCA_004027715.1. Classification (NCBI taxonomy): domain Eukaryota; kingdom Metazoa; phylum Chordata; class Mammalia; order Primates; family Pitheciidae; genus Plecturocebus; species Plecturocebus donacophilus. The sequence goes on from PVKP010012607.1 coordinate 9,874, forward strand.
GGGCTTTCCAACTGCCCACATCCAGTGCCCACTAGCTGGGCACGACAGGAGCTACTAGGAGCAGGGCAAGCTGCCTGGGACGTGAGAGATAGCTGGCCTCTCAGTACCTGCTCCATGGTGGCCCTGAGCCATGGGTCTGCTTGACCAGCTTAGACCATGTAGCCTTATAGACATGACATGCATAGTGCCCAGAGTGGGAGACACCAAGCGCCTCACTTTCATCTACCAGGAGCCTCCTTCTTTGTCAAGATCCCCAAGGATTATGCTGCTTAGGGGAGAACAGAGGGGTGGTGCCCCTGCGTCTTAACACCACCCAGGCCCTGACACCCCAGAAACTGCTCCATGCTTCTCAAGCACACAACCACTCAGACACACAGCCCCTCTTCACAGCAAGCATGACTCATGGTGTGAGCCACCACTGTCCATGGCACAACACATCCACAGCCCACTCCCTGTCCTGCTCCAGGACCGGGAAACAGCTGCTGCAGGCACAAGGGCCATCGTGCTGCTGCAATAAGGGGGGCTTGTCCAAAGCAGCTCAGGAAGGGCCGGCCCTGTCCCCTAAAACACAACCCAACCATCAGCCGGTGCTGCTACTGCAGAGAACAGGGGACCTCAGCCTGGCTGGGCCCCTGGAGAAGCAGCACCTGAGTGACCTTTGCTTAGAATTTGGTTAAACAGGCCAAACATGGTGGGTTATGCCTGTAATCCCAGCGCTTTGGGAGGCCGAGACAGGCAGATCACTTGAGGTCAGGAGTTTGAGACCATCTTGGTCAACATGGTGAAACCCTGTCTCTACTAAAAACACAAAAATTAGCCGGGCGTGGTAGTGGGTGCCTGTAATCCCAACTACTCAGGAGGCTGAGGCAGGAGAATCACTTCAACCCAGGAGGTGGAGGCTGTAGTGAGCTGAGATTGGGCCACTGCACTCCAGCCTAGGCAACAAGAGTGAGAACTTAAAAAAAAAAAAAAAAATTTGGTTAAACACAGACATGAACAAGAGACCTGCAGGGACTAATGAAGGTGTAAAAGACACCGGATGCCATTACTCATCAGAGAAATGCAAGCTGTAACCACAGTGATCTAGATTGATGGCCATAAAAATAAAAAAATAAAAAAATTAAAAAAAAAAACAGAGCCGGGTGCGGTGGCTCATGCCTGTAATCCAAGCACTTTGGAGGCCAAGGCAGGTGGATCATCTGAGGTTGGGAGTTCAAGACCAGCCTGACCAACATGGTGAAACCCTGTCTTTAAAAAAATAAAATAAAAATAAAAATAAAAAACATAAAACACTGAGATAGCACTGCACCTCTCAGGGCAGCTAATCCAAAAGAGGCTGACAAGAGCAAGTGTTGGCAAGGACCCAGAACCTCTGCCATCGTGGGAGGGCACAGACCAGGCTCAGCCACTGTGGAAGCTACCTGGCAGTTCTGTAAAAGGTTAAACAAAGGCTTAGAAACACCCAGCAATTCCACTCCTGAGTATACCACCCACAGAAACACACTTCTGTACAAAAACTTACACCTGAATGTTTACAGCAGAATTATTTAGAGTGTCCAAAAAGCAGCAATAACCCAAACGTCCATCCACTGGTGGAGAGAGAATCAAACAATGGAATATGGGGGACCTTGCCAAGTGAAAGAAGGCTGCATACCACGCCACAGGCTGTATGACTCCATTTCTACACATCTCCAGGAGAGGCAAAACCAGAGAGACAGAAAGCCGATCCGTGGGCGTCCAGGGCTGGAGGTGGGAGTCGGGAGTAGGGAGCAGCCGCAGCCAGGCGAGGGTAGAGGGTCAAAACTCACTGACTAAGTACAAAATGGGGATGTTTGAGAGGGTGTTCGAGACACCTTCCAAACTGCCCTCGAGCTCACAGGGGTTGTCTTTGTTGACTCAGAAAACTGGAGCAGCATTCTCTGACACACACGGCAAGTTCTGGAACAGGTGGAGGAGAGTGCTGTCCGTTAACCATTTTCAATGCACGAGTGAAAGGGAACTGGTGTAAGACGCAGGAACCACATCACATAAAGCAAAGGAAACATGAAGGCAGAATGGCCCTGCCCATGCCACTCAGGAAGCCCCCTACAAACTCACAGCACCAGTCCTCACAGGCCTAGGGAGCACGCAACCAAGGCCAAGTGGCAAGCGTGTTCTGGAGGAGGGAGAAGCAGGGGCAGAGCCTGGAGCAGGGACTCAGCGCAGCGGCTACAGAGAGCAGGTGGGGCCCGTCTCTCGTGGCCCAAACCTCTGCAGAAGGGTCGGCTCAGGGCTAACGCAGCATGCTGTCTACTGTCCATGCGATGCCTCTCCATGTCCAGCTGCGAGCCAGGGATGAGGGCTGAGAAAACAGTGATGATGACGAGGCCAATCAGGGTGACAAGGGACAGGAACCAATTAGGGTGCACAACCCCCCCCACCCTCCCACCAAGGAACTGTGTGGGGGCAGCCCCAGCTGTGCAAGGCTGAGGGTGACAGGCCTCAAATGCACTGACCCTCTGGCCCTCCCTGTGGCTTCACGCTCCCTATAGGCCACGCCATCCAGTGAGGCATTTAACCATGTTCTCGTAGCTGCTGTCAAGCAGGTCACCTCCAAGACTCCTTTCTTGCCAAGATGCTCATCCCCCAAGGGTATAGAAAGTGAGACTTCATGCCTCAGAGGAGAAGAGCTGAGGGGCCGCAGAGCCAGCCTTTCTCATGATGCTGGGAGGCCTGACCTCAAGTGCCTGTCCCCATGAGAGCTGGCTGTCATGGCCGGGCTCCCAGCCACTCTGGCTCACACTGTATCCCCACCCTCCAGCAGAAGACCAGGCCCTTGTCAACGACAGATCGATCCACTCCCAACATCACACACGCATGAGGGTGACACTCCACATAGGACACATCAAGCCATTAACAGACATGGGCACCAAGACTAACTCCTAAATCATGGCCAGCCCTATGCAGACCATCGGGCAGAGACCCACCACGTATGAACACCACATGGCATCTACAAGCAGAACCCTACAGACACGTGAAGCAGCGGGAAAACAAGACCCCTAAGCCGGGGGAAACTGAGTTAGCAGAAAGATGTGGGAAGCAGAGATGCTGACCGAACAGACAGGGGCTTCGGGACTGCTACTGTGAACTCGGAATGCTCAATGCCTAAAGGCAAACAGCTGAAGAGGAAGAAGTGCGGGCATCCACGAGGGGCTTCTGGAGCTGAGACACAGAGCATCTGGAACAAAATGGCCACTGGAAGTCACAGCAGGCAACGCAGAAGAAAGGACAGTGAGCCTGAAGACAGAGCCACAGGAGCCACCAAGACGAATCCCAGAGAAAGAAGCCTACAGGAAACGAACACCACCTTGGCGACCTGCAAACAGCAGGGGATCCCGTGTACAAGAAACTGGAGTCCCGAGGGCGGGTGGGGGATCTGAGAAAAGAGTGGCCAGAAATTCCGTAATGTAACAAACACTAGAAACCCACAGACCCAAGAGGCCTTGTCAGCCCCCAGCAGGAAAACAAAGAACCAGGTTGGGGCGCATCATGAGCAAATCAGCAGAGCCATGAAAGTTGCCCCAAGTGCTGACGCCAGCTCCGAGACTGGGAACGCATCTTCAAAGTGCTGAGGGAGAAACACCGCCAGACCACAATTCCATGCCTGGTGAAAAGAGAAGGGGAAATAAAGATTCGCTTAGAAAACGCCGAGAGAATCTTCTGTTGGCAGCTGGCCTGCACTGCGAGGAAGGTTCTAGAAGTTCTTCAGGAGGAGGGAGGTCTGCAGAGGATGACGCGGGCACAGTAGTGTGCATGAATGGAAAAAGCTCTTTTCTCATGATGTTTCTGCAAAAGATCATTCAAGGCATAAATAACAGCAGTGAGGCTGGGGTTTCAAATGTGGGGTGCTAACAGATGGTGAAGAGAACACAAGATGGGGGGTGGGGAGATGAGAAAAAACACAGAAAGCAACTGGGGTGCAGTGCCCTGACAAGCCAATCAAGGGCCCCAGGAGGTGAGTGTCGGCTGAGTCCAAGAGCCAGCCAAGTTCCTTTACGGAAGGACCAGCCGTCACCCTCTGTGCTCACCAGCCTGGCCCAGTGGGGACGCCTGACAGCACGTGGCCCACCGCACCCTCTTCTGGCTACTCCCTCTAGAGCTGACATGCGTAATGTCATGGCTGAACCCTTGTCAGGAGAGCCCAGTGTCTCGTTACCTCATCTGTGCAGCAGGACACAGGGTTGGGAATAGCTGGCAGCACACATGATTTTCCTGTCACCTTAGAAGCTTTGGGGTTAGGCTCAGGCCAAATTTATTAAGTAATGGGGTAACTCAGTAGCACATGACACCTGCAGGGTGCTGCCACCTCAAACCAAGAACACCTGGCAGGGGGTGAGCCATGCCTTAGGCCACCACCTGTCCAGCCTCTCAGACCCTCTGAGGGGTCATGTCACTCCCACTGCACCCTTCCCTGGGCCCCAAACTGGTTGACAAGTCCTCTCAGGCCTTCGAGTGGCAGAAATCCATCTTTCATTAGCCAGCATGAAGTGCGGAACTGGGAGCTACTGTGAGACAAAAGTCACCCTCACTGCTGTGCTTCAGGCCAGGGCCCCAGGTGGGAGTTGAGGAGCCTGGCAGGGCTGCCACTGCTGGCCTGACACGTCACTGGGTCAGCTGGGTAACGCTGGGGCAAGTGGGGACAGAGCTGTGCCGAGACTGCCGCTTTCCAGACCCAACCGGGCTCCAGACCCTGGCTCAGAGGACAGACCTCAACATAGCAGGGCAGTGATGCCTGGGCCCTGCGGTCACTTGGCCTGGGTACCCGCTGAGGCTGCTGAGCACAGACCAGGAGACTCCCGCAGGCAGCTCCCCCGCAATGAGGCCATTCCCATAAAGACAGTGATGATGCCTTCTGGAGGAAGGGAGAGGGCACAGGGCATTAACAACATCAGGGGCTCGGGGTGGGAGGCTTCGAGAGTCCTACAGCTGAGACAGGGGAAAGGGTGAGGAGGAACCTCTCCGGGGCCAGAGAATCCCCTGATCCTCTCCCCTCCAGCGAAGAGCACTTCCGGGGATGAAGCAACAGGAAGTGGCTTACAAAATCCTAGTGTTACGAAAACCTCCAGGCCTAGTGACCAGTTTACAGGAAGTGTGGTGGGTGAATCTTCCCCGGGCACGAGGCAAGGTCTGGAGCCATTTCTGGTCCTCACCACCGGGGGCAGGGAAAGTCCCCAGCATCTGGTGCAGGGGATGCCAAGGATGCTGCTCAGCACATTGCAGGCAACATAGAACCTCCTGCCCCAAATGTCAAGCAGTGCAGGGGCAGAGAAGACCCGGGCTGACCCTGCCACAGGTAGCAACTATCAGAGCAGAAAGCAGAGAAATCTATGGGAAAAAAGACCTGTTTCCATCACCAGATATAAATGGCATGGGGGGAAAGGATGGAGGGTATAAATTACCACCAGCACAAGACGTGTGTGGATCCCAACTTGACCAGCTGCTGTGGGCATAGCCAGGCAGAGGCAGGGGTGCAGGGAGCCGGCCATGACGCCACTGGGGCTGCTAACTGGGTCAGACGTGCACATTGCACCCAGGTTACATTTTTTAAAAAGCAAGTCTTTATCTGCTGCCATTAAATACTGTCATTGGAAACGTTATGGGTAAAGAAGAAGATATCTAGGATTGTTGGCCAGCTGCAGTGGCTCATGACTGTAATCCCAGCACTTTGGGAGGCCGAGTGGATTGCTTGAGGTCAGGAGTTCAAGACCAGCCTGACCAACGTGGCGAAACCCTGTCTCTACTAAAAATAAAAAAATTAGCCAGGCATGGCAGCATATGCCTGTAACCCCAGCTATTCAAGAGGCTGAGGCAGAAGAATTGTTTGAACCCGGGAGGCTGAGGTTGCAGTGAGCCAAGATTGCACCACTGCACTCTAGCCTGGGCAACAGACTGAGACTCCATCTCAAAAAAAAAGATATCTTGGATTGTTTTAAAAATGCTCCACCGAAGACAAAAACCAGGGAGAGCGCACAGCAAAGACAGGAGACACACGAATGGACAGGGCCTAATCTGGCCAGGACCCAGGACACCTGCTACCGGCCTGGGGATAATGAGGCCCAAGGCAGTGGATGCCAAGGCTGCCCCAAGGACACACAATCCTTCCCCCCACCCTACAGAAGCACCCACTCAGCAGGAGTGCCCACTCTGCCCAGGCAGCACGCTCTCCCTGCTGTCTACTGGGGAAGGCCCGCCACCCCACCCCCAATATAGGAAATGATGGAAAGGAAGGCATCTGTTCCTTCTTCAGAAGTCCATCTTGCTGACTCTCCCAAGCACCAGCGTCAGCGCACATGCCCTGATCTTACAGAGCTGGGTCACCCTGCCAAGCCATGAAGTCCCGGGAAGAGCCCTGCCAGTGACCTCCCTGCAATGGGCCCCCCTTTCCAGTAAAACACAAATGACTGGGAAAGGCTATTCAGGAATCCTCCCTGGGGCTTCCTGGCAGGACTGGAGCAGGACACTGAGGCCAAGGAGAGTTTAGAAAGTGACTGAGTGGGGCTGTCTCTGTGAACTACAAAACAAACGACGAACCGCCTAGTGGGCTTGGCTGGCTCAGTGACAAGCTGGGGAACTTGGACAGACACACCATGGCCCTCACTGGTGGAAGCCTAGGGAGCCAGGCAGCCACAGTCAGGGCAGGGGAGGGGCCAGGACCCACAGCAGCTCCTCTGCTAGCCTGGGAGGACAGTGATGTACTCAGCAGGCAGGGTGGGCCTGTAAGAGCAGGAAAGGGACTCCAACTGGCAACAAGTCAAGTGTAATTCAGCGGCCAGCACAGCAAGTTTCTTTTTTTTTTTCTCTCCTTCTTTGTGGAGACAGACTCTGACTCTATCGCCCAGGCTGGAGTACAGTGGTACAAACACGGCTCACTGCAGCCTCAACCTTCTGGGCTCAGATGATCCTCCCACCTCAGCTCCTGAGTAGCTGGGACCACAGGTGCACACCACCACCCCTGGCTAATTTTTCTATTTTTGTAGAGATGCGGTTTCGCCACATTGCCCAGGCTGGACTTGAACTCCTGGGTTCAACCAACTCAACAGACTTGGCCTCCCAAACTGCCAGGATTACAGGTGAGAAGCTACCATGCCCAGCCCACAGCAGATATTTCTATCTACATTCATGCAGGTGCACAGAAAGTTTATGGGAAAGGTGTTTTCAGAAATCTTGTAGACAAAAAGATGTAGATTGCCCAAAACTGTAGCATCCACACCTTCCAAGCATCTTGCTTGCTTTTCCCAGGTGAGCATGCTGAGCAGGTCACCTTCCCTTCTGCCCATTTTCCCACATCCCCACTCAGAGCCTGACCCTCCCCACAACCCCAGCAATCTTGGATCTGTTTTCTGCCCCTACAATTTTGCCTTTCCAGAAAGTCTTATCAATGGAATCATGCAAGATGAGTTTCCCATGGTCCTTGCAACAAATGACCATGTTTTGGTGGCTTAAAACAACCGAAATTGAGTCTGTCACGGATTGGGGGCCCGAAGTCTGAAATCCAGGTGTCAGCAGGCTCCCTCCTTTTGGGAGCTCTAGGGGAGGACCTTTCCTGGCCTCTTCACCTGCTGGGGGATCCAGGCACCCCCTGGCTTGTGGCTGCATCACCCTAATCTCTACCCCTGGGGTCATGCGGCCTTCAAGTCCTCTCCTGTCTGCGTCAAATCTGTCCCTTTCTTACCAGGACACTTGTAATGACAAACAGGGCCCACAAAGATAATGCAGGGTAACCTCCCCATGTCAACTTAATCTCATCGGCAAAGGGCCTTTTTCCGCAGAAGGTTACCCTCACAGGTTCCTGGAATCTGCTGTGGCCAGGATTCAGCCAGCCACCTACTCAGCATCACGCCTTTGACAGCCATCCTGTGTGCTGCCCTGCTCTATAAACACGCCACCTTCCGTGCATCCACTTGTGGGATGAAGGACACGAGTTGTTTCCAGTTTGGAGAATTAATGAATCAAGCAGCTATAAACACTCATGGACAGGTTTTTGCATGAATGTGTTTTCATTTCACTTGGTGAACACCCAGGAGCCTAACTGCTGGGCCACAGAGTAGGTGTCCATTTAATTTAATATGAAACTGCCAGGCTGGCTCCCAAAGTGGCTGTACCATTTTGTACTGCCACCAGCAATGAATGACAGCTCCTGTTGCTCCCCATCCACATCAACATTTAGTGCTGTCGGCTTCTTTAAAATGTCAGCCATCCTGGTTGGTATGTGGTGTGGTGACAGCTTGCGGACGTTCATGTTGGGGTTTCCCTGCTGATTAAGCACACTAAGCATCTTTTTACAGGCTAATGTGCCATTCTTCTAGCTTTAGTGGTGAAGCTGTCCAAATCTTTACCACATTTTTAAAAACTGGGTCATTTTCTGCTTTATGGAAATGAGGAGTCTCGCTCTGTCACCCAGGATGGAGTGCAGTGGTGCGATCTTGGCTCACCGCAACCTCCGCCTCCCAGGTTCAAGTGATTCTCCTGCCTCAGCCTCCCATCTAGCTGGGATTACAGACGGCGCCAGCAACCCGGCTAATTTTTGCACTTTTAGTAGAGACAGGTTTTTGTCATGTTGGCGATCCACCCACCTCAGCCTCCCATAGTGCTGGGATTACAGGCGTAAACCACCGAGTCCAGCCAAAAAAAAAAAACTGGATCATCTTATTGAGTTTTGAGGGTTCTTTATTTTCTCCTAGTCCATGGCTTGTCTTTCCATTCTTTTTTTTTTTTTTGAGGTGGGATCTAGCTGTTGCCCAGGCTGGAGTACAGTGGTGCGACCTTGGCTCACTGCAACCTCTGCCTCCTGGGTTCAAGTGATTCTCCTGCCTCAGCCTCCTGAGTAGCTGGGACTCTACAGGTGCGTGCCACCACACCCAGCTAGGTTTTGTATTTTTAGTAGAGACGGGTTTTCACCATGTTGGCCAGGCTGGTCTTAAACTCCTGACCTCAAGTTATCTGCCTGTCTTGGCCTCCCAAAGTGCTGGGATCACAGGGGTGAGCCACTGCGTCCCACCTGTCTTTCCATTCTCTTCACAGTCTCTCTCGAAACACAAAAGTTCTTAATTTTGATGAGGTGGAATTTTCCATTTTTTTCTTTAATGGGTTGGTCTTCATTTTGTATCTTAGTTCTTCCCATCTTTTTGTTTTGTTCTGTTTTTGAGACAGGGCCTCACTCTGTTGCCCAGGCAGTGGGCAGTGGCATGATCATGGCTCATTGCAGCCATAGTCTCCTGTGGTCAAGCAATCCTCCCAACCTCGCCTCAAATAGCTGGGACTACAGATATGTGCTATCATGCCAAGCTACACTTTTTTTTACCTCTTTTGTAGAGATGGGGGTCTCCCTATGTTGCCCAGGCTGGTCTCAAACTCCTGGGCTCAAATGATCCTCTCGCCTCAACTTCTCAAAGTGCTGGGATTCTAAGGGTGAGACATCACACTCCCATCTTTTTTTAAATAGTTCTATTTTAGGAAAATCCTACAAACTGCCATTCTTTACCAACTCCCCTCTCCCCTTCCAAACTAGCAGCTCTGGGTAACTCCTGTGTACACCCCCGGTCACCACAGTAGCCAATGAAGGGTCTCTTAGACTCCTTCGTCTGCATGTGCTCCAGATCATGACCACAGATGCTCCCTGGATAGTCCCCGGATGCCACTGCCCACCTGGCAGTTGCACTGCAGGGTTTTTGGACACCGTCCAGGCCCTTCTTCCAGAAGGCACTCAGCAAGTGAACAGAAAGCGGCCTCTGTCGTCATGGGAGGTCCCTCAGATTGTCTGTCCATTCCTGCATCATGGTTGGGGGTGGGGGAGCTGCTTGGACTCCCTGAGCACAGCCTGTCCAGAGAAATCACAGCCAAATCACAAGCGAGGACTCGTGGTACCACAGATGGCCAGCCTCCATCACTAACCCACTCCCATCCTAAACTGCACAGGATTGGGTTCCAATTGCCACAACTGAGGAAAATGCAGGGCTGCCTGAGGTCACAGCAGACCTCATCCCAACCTCACAGGAAAACCGAGCTCTGGGGTCCCCATGAGGCTTTCACAATTTATCCAAACTCACATGATCCCAGGGCAGCAGGATAAGACAAACATTTACTATGCAACTGTTCAAGTTATAGTGCTTCTATGCTCCTGTACCCTGCTTCATCAGTCAGAGAGAAGTCTCCCTCCAAGGGAGGGAAGAGTGCCCTGCCTGCCCTGCCCGCCCTGCCTGCACCTCCATGGGTCATGCTCCAGGCACCGCCAGGCCTGCTTCCAGGAGAGCACATCTCAGAGCCATGCAACTCATGCCTGGCCCAAGCCCTCTAGTCAACACCTTCCTTAACTTTGCCTTTCCCCTTTACTATTCCACCTTTTGCATCTGCCTTTTTCAAACAGGAAAAGAGGCTATCATATGTGGGCAGCTGCCGCACACCCCAGGGGCACCTGGACCACAGTGTCAGGCCCCTCTGTCCCCTCCAGCACACTCCACAGTGTCTGAAACAGAGCAAACCTGCAAGTGCCAGTGTGATGGGCACAGAATCCCCTTTGGCAGCCAGGCACTATGGTGGCTCATGCCTGCAATCCCAGCACTTTGGGAGGCCGAGGCGGGTGTATCACTTGAAGTTAGGAGTTTGAGATCAGCCAGTCAATACCAGAAATATAAAATTTAGCCAGGGTTGGTGGCGGTCACCTGAAATCTCAGCTACCTGGGAGGCTGAGGCAGGAAAATCGCATGAACCTGAGAGGGGGAGGTTGCAATGAGCTGAGATCACGTACTCCAGCCTGGGCAACAGAGTGAGAATCGGTTTCAAAAAAAAAAAAATTTTGTTTTTTTAGCCAGGTGTGGTAGTACACACCTGCAGTCCCAGGTACTCAGGTGTTGAGGCAGAACGATCACCTATGCCCAGGAGATCAAGGCTGCAGTGAGCCATGGCTCCACCTCTGCACTCCAGCAGGGGTGACAGCAAGATCCCGTCGTCTTCAAAACAAAAGATCAGACTCGGTGGCTCACACCTGTAATCCCAGCACTTAGGGAGGCTGAGGCAGAGGGATCACAAAGTCAGGAGTTCAAGACCAGCCTGGCCAACGTAGTGAAACAGCGTCTCTACTAAAAATATAAAAATTGGCCGGGCGCGGTAGCATGCCCTTGTAATCCCAGCTACTCTGGAGGCTAAGGCAGAAGAATCACTTGAACCTGGGTGGCAGAGGTTGCAGTGAGCCAGGATCATGCCACTGCACTCCACCCTGCGCGACAGAGTGAGACTCTGTCTCAAAAAAAAAAAAAGGGTGGGGGACAAGGAAGCACATGAGGCTTCACAACTTTAGCCATGCGCTCCTCAAGAGGAGTACAAGTGTTTGGTGGGGTTTTTCTTTTTAATCGCTCACTAAAACTCACCAACAACAAGTACTGAACTCAGCTTCTGTACCTAGAAACTTAAAACACAAGGTCTCCAAGAAGCAGCCCCCTTAGCAAACCCGGCCTCTGCCCACGGTCTACGGCACCAGACAACTCCTGCTCTCCTCCAGACAGCAGTGACACATCTGATCACATCTGACAATAGAAGAAGCTAAGGGACTGACCGAGGTCACCGGGGTCCTACAAGATACAGCATGGGCCTCTCCCAGCCCTGGGTTCCTGACACTTCCAAGGGGAATGAGAAAGCTCTAGGGCCTGCCATGGGCCATCCCCTTGTCAGAGCCCAGGCCAGGCCTCCGTGAGGGTTGGGTCCCTGAGAATGCAGCTCTGTCCTGCCACTGTGCTTTCTGCTTGAGCAGCTAGGAGATCCCGTACCCCACTCACCTCCATGGGACTATGGAGCCCAGCAGACGTGCCCTATAGGCTCTCCTGTCCCCAGGAGGCCCCTTCAGGCCCATCTCAACTCCCCTGCAGACAAGGCCATGGGTGTGCCCTCGACCTGTCAGTCTCTCAGTCCACCTCACTTTTCGGCCCTCCAAGCTCAACTGCCGTTAGAATGCTACCTCTGCCACGCTCCCAACGCTGCCCGTCCTCAGCCTCACCACAAAGCAGACTGGCCTCTTCTGCCAAGCCCCAGCACACTCAACCTCTCCAGCTGCCTCCACCTCTCCCCTGAAAACAGCTAACACTCCACTACAGGAGCCCATCTCCTCCCAGGGCCAGGGAGACCAGGACTGACCCCCAACCCAGGGAAGGCTCATCTTAGAGGCAAGATTCAGGCCCAGCCCAGGGTACTCCATGAGGCCTGGTGGTTGAAGGGGGCAGAGGGTGTCCCTTGCCCAAATTCATGACACATTCACAGTCACTGGGAAAGCCATGGGGATGGAAACAGCAAGGCACTCTCCTCGATGCACCTAGAAGCCCCTCAGCCACTATTTCTCCCTAAGAGCATGGCCGTCGCCAGCTGACTTTGGCAGGAAGCAACAAGCCCCACAGCACAAACACCCCCAGGCTACCTCCTCTGCAGCGGGGCTACACCTGGGGTGGGAGCCCTGTGACCTGGGAAGGAATCTGGGGAGGTGCTTCTGTGTGAAGCTTAGCTCAGGGCTCCAAGTGCAGTCAGTGTCCGGCACTGGCTCAACAGGGGCAGGAAGAGAGAGGCTGCTGAGCACCTCGTCCTCAGGCCACCCAGCCCTGTTTCTAACAGTCTTGTACAACAGATCCACCCAAGACAGGCGCTGTGACCCAGAGTGGGGGTGTGGTCCTGGGAGTGTCCACCATGGATACGACCCAGGTCAGGAGGAGATGGTAGTCCGTTCAGACTACCCACAGGGAGGCCCCCTGAGAAAGGAGTAACTGTTTCTGAGCCAAGGCCCACATGGGTTAACATTCCCCATAAAAACCCATCAAGGGCTCCAGAGACATCCCAGAGGCTTCTAGGAATGTCTGAACAAGCCAACCACCCCAGAGAGCCAGGCCACCCCTCAAACAGGAAGGCCCAGTGAGGGCAGAATGTCCTGAGGTGAGCACCGAGGGGGCACCACGAGAGCCGGGCCTCAGTCTTCCTTCTCATGTGAGGAGCAGCCGGGCTTGGGGACAGGCCCTCAGTGTGGCCAGGAGCTACCTGGAGAGCTTGGGATATGCTCAGATCCCAGGCTGTGCTATCTCAGGAAAATCCTCTGTGTTGCTGGGTCCGACAGAGGCAGCTGCATGAAACTAGTGCACTTTTAACTTTTGAGAGAGAATCTGATGTGGCCACAGCCAGGCTGCACTGGTCCCTCAGGGAGGCCCCAGACCAGATAAGCACTGCCTGCATCTTCCACTAAGGAACATCTCTGGGATGAAGACCCGTGCAGCTGCCTGATGCTCAGGTTCATCACCAACAGTGCCAAGTTATTCCTCCTGAGAGAAGGAATCAGTCCCTTCAGATCCTCATCCTCCTGAAAGTTGAGCACATGGCTTCTAACAGGCCCAGGTGCTTATCTTTGGAACAACAGGATCTTCTATTACCCAGAAAAACAAAGTAGAGCCTTCCAGGTCTGTATTTTCAGACTCCAAACACTCAGGAGCTGTGCTCAGAACCCAGCCGGCAGGGCCAGCTCTGCCCCATCCAGCCATGGTTATAGCCACCAGAATCCAACCTACCCTGGGAGGGGCCCTGCCCCACTCTGGCTACAAGACTGGTGAGTGTCCACCGTGGTCCCACCTAGTAATAGCCTCAGCAGTGCAGTGTGGTGTGGTGTGGTGTGGGCATCCTCACACGGTGGGCCCATCCTGAGAAACATGCCTGAGGGCACCTGACACCTGGGTCTTGTCTCACAAAAGGATCTGCCCTGTTATTGGGTGAGGTCATGGGTAAGCACACACCAAGATCTGCCAACTGACTTCTTCCCAGAAAGATGCCTGTACTTCAGAGCAAACAGCCTGACAAGAAATGTCACCAAACTGGACTCCTCCCCACCAGCAGCACAGAACCCAGAGTACAGCGCCCACGGAGCCCAGAGGGGACCACAGAGCAGGAAGTGTGTGGCACTGCCAAGCTGGACGGGAGCTACAGAGACAGCCTGTGACCAGCGGGGCACGTGCTGGCTACGGCTGGCCCAGGGCAAGTCCCCAGAACTCAAGAGTACCCAGGAGGCCGGGGCTCAGGATCCAGGGCTCTGGGGCAGAGCTGCATGCTCCCAGCATCTGCGGGGTGGGGGCTGGAACAGAACATGCTCTGCCAGGTGCTCAGCGCCTACACACCCTCAAAAGCCTGATCACAGGGACCTTCTATGGACAGGGCTGTGCATCTTGAGGGCCAATTTCAAGAAAAAGATCGAGGCTCAAGGAAACCAGGTACCTTGCTTAAGGCCACCAGCTCAGTAAGTGGCAGAGCTTGGACTGAAACACGAGACTCCCAAAATGACGAGGCTGTGGCCCCCTGCTACGTCAGGGTGTGTCTTTTCTCCTTCCACATTGACAGGATCGACCTCTTCACAGGCATGGTCCCTGACAGGCTGACCCTCATCCTCTATTGAAGCTGTGCAGGCACGGATCCCTGCATCCACAGACCCACTTTAATCATCCCACCTGCAAGGGGTGTGGAGGAGCCTTGCCTGACAGCCCGAGGGAACCGGAGTCTGAAACCTCAGCTGTTCTTTTTACAGAATATTTTGTCACCTGCCTTCAAGTAAAAGCACCCGATTTCAGCTCAAGGTGACAAGGATTGGGTATTTGCCTGGAAGCTGACACATGCCAGAAGGCAGCTGGAGCTCTGCCAAACGCGCTGCAGATCTAGGTCAGGACGGGGTGCAGATGTGAGCAAGGGGCACTCTAGCACAATTCCAGAAGTTTCAGGAAAATGCTGAAGTTCAGCCAGGTCAACCATCCTGCTGCAAACAGGTTAGAGAAAGCCGTGCAGGCCCTAGCAGACCTTGAATCAGACCTCGGGCTGGCTGCCTGCGGCTGCTCCAATCCCCCTCATGTTAGCCCATGGCTCCCCCAACCACCACTCACTCCCACTGGGACCTCAAGAACCCCAGATTCTTGGCTGCTGCCATCCAAGCCCCAAGCTTCTTCCCAGCCAGCTCTGGCACCTTCTCTAGCCTCCTCTTAGGGGAATCTTACCCAAGCATCCGTTGGATCACGCCCTGCACACCTCAGGTGCCTGATAAGGCCGGAAGGCTTGACCCTGCAGCCCCAGCAGCCCACACTGGCCCCTTCACGGTACTCACACTCAGTGCTGTGTGACCCAGTGCCTACTGCAGTCTAGATCCTCCTGGGATCCACCTGGCCAATGACTCCCCCAAGGCCTCATCAGAGAGGCTTTCTTAACGTGAGGGCTCACTTAGACTCCGGCCCCTGGCTGTGGGCATCATTGATTGGGGACAAGGTTGGTCTCCTCCCACCTAAAGGTAAGTTCCAGGAGAAGGCAGTCCCTCCTGTTTCTGCTGACCCTTGGGGCTAATGGCCTAGGATAACAGAATCAGGGCTCAGACGTGCACTGAGCAGAGATTCAGAGCTGGTCCTGACCATGCTGTGGGGCCTCTGCTGATGCCTCGGGCCTCAAGCCACCTGCAAGTGGGGCTGACCAGGCCAGGTAAGACACAGCCTTGCTTACACGCCGGCTGCATCTGACAGCAGAGTCCTGCTATGGCCTTCTCTCTCCTGGACGCAATATAAAACAATGTTAACTTACAGAAAACCTGCAGAAACAGTACAAAGAACAGCCATATTCTGTTAAGCTTCCCCCACCTGCCCCACATCTCTATTATCCACATACTTAGGTACAGCACACACCTGCTTCTCGGAACTATTTGAGAGCCGGCTGGAGACTGTGCCACACTGTGCCCCTAAATGCAGCATGTTTCCTGAGAGTAAAAATACTTTTCTGGGCCGACAAAGCAGGCACCAGCTTCACATTTATTATCAACATGACACTCCAGGCCACCATCCTTCTCCAATGTCATTGCCTGACTTGGAGGCGACCCCACGGGGAACCAGTGGGCAATGGCACACTACACTGAGCTGCTCTCTCATCTGCTGCCTCTAATCTGCAAGTTTCTTGGCACGGTGACTCACGTCTGTAATCCCAGCACTTTGGGAGGCAGAGGTGGGCGGATCACAAGGTCAAGAGATCGAGACCATCCTGACCAACATGGTGAAACCCCATCTCTACTAAAAATACAAACATTAGCCAGGTGTGGTGGCAGGTGCCTGTAGTCCCAGCTACTTGGGAGGCTGAGGCACGAGAATTGCTTGAACCCAGGAGGCAGAGGTTGCAGTGAGCCAAGATCACACCACTGCATTCCAGCCTGCGTGACAGAGTGATACTCCATCTCAAAAAGAAAAACATGAGACCACCAGCCATGCTCCTGTTCCTGCCTTCCTCACTCCTGAGTCAGGTGTGATCATGAGGTTTCCTGTGCACATCCTAGGTTTGTAAATGAACCCCCACTAGGCTGCACCAAGGGCTCTTCAAGAGGACCATTTGTCACACCACCTTCACAGCCACTCCATCAACTGGCTGCTTGTGACATCTGAAATCTTGCACACAGCATCCAGTTTTCTCCAGGCAGGACCTGGCGCAGCTTCCTGCCCAGAGATTCCACTCTCACAAAAGGAGAGATGGGAACTGCAAGCTTCCTTCAAGGAAGCAGCTGTGTTTTGGGGCTGATGGAGGGGTGTGTTGGGGCCCCTGGGGAGACTGGCACAACACAGGTGCCCTGCAACCTCTTGGCGAGCCCTACCTGTGCCAGGCCCCGGGGCAGCATGGCAGAGGGTGGTCTCAGGTTGGAATATACCATGTATGTAAAACAGCTTTGGGAACTTTCAGGGGCCAAACAAGGCTTACTACTTTTCAACTCAAAAACACTGTTTTAGCCTTTTAACACATCACTAAGGTACGCTGAAGCATACCCAAGACTCTCAAAAACAGCCCAATACGGTTTGAGTGCTTCAAAAACTACCAGCCAGTTTGGCACACAAACCACACTCAGGAAAGTGAATACATGGCGGCTGCTTGCCAAATTCAACATGTGACTCCACAGAGCAGAACCTGCAGGGAAGGCAGGCCAACCTCCAACTACTGAACTTGGGCCAAAACTGACAGCCGAGAGGCAATGCCGTCCCATCCTGAGCGTGGGGGTGCACACCTGGGAGAAGAACAAGCAGGCCACGACATTGTCCTCGCCAGCTGTGCCAGCAGGCAGCAGGCGACACACCTCCAGGGGCCGTGCAGCTTACCTGTACCACAGCGAACCCCACTCCGTGCCAAACCACCCGATGGGAAACAGTGGTGAGCACAGCATGGACCACAGAGAGTAATGCAAGTGGGCAAAACCCCCAAGAAGCCACCAGGAAGACCCGGATGAAAGAGAGATACTGTGTGTGCCCAGCACCAACGCCCAATTAAGAAGAATCGAAAACTCTGCTGAGAGGACATGGGAAAGGTCCTAGGATGGGCCCGTTGTCAGCCAGGAGGGGCCCATGCCTCTGACAATGAGGTGGACCCTCCAACCTGCCTCACACCTAGAGGGAGCTCTTTCAGGCCAGGCTGGGCCTCGGAGTGAGGGGCCACCGGGAGGGAGAAAGACACTGGTCCATGGCACAGCCAGCTTCAGAGCCAGGTAGATGAGGTGGGGGCCAAGCCAGGGGCCAGCTACTCAGGGGAGTACATGAGGACAGCTAGGATTCACTGGGACAGGATCTGCCCAATCCCAGGCACTTCCCACTGGTCCATCTGACGCATCTGGCTGGGGTCCAAGAGGTAGTGGCACCACATAAAAGCAGAAGAAAGCTGAAACCACCAATCTGGGCAAATTCAGACTCTCCCACAAATGGTCCATCCTTGGGGAGCATCCCCACATCCTCGGCCTCCAGCTATAGATCTGAAGGTGGGCAGGAGCAGGGGAGGCAACATGGGCACCAGTGGCCAGGGCAGCCCTTGCCAAAGGAAGGCCCTGAGCAGAGTCAAGAGGAAGAGGAGGAAACACTGGGGCCTGGCCAGCAGGTCCTGGAGCCTCATGAGGGTGATTTGGGCTCAGGAGATACACGATCTGGAACCAGGCATCACCCCCAGAGAGCCCCCCAGAGGCTGCTGGATTGCGTCCCACAGAGGAACGAGCAGCACCTGCCGTGGGGACAAGAGGCTTACAGCAACTGGAAGATGCTCTGATGCTCTACACTAAGCTGCCCAGGGCCCCACAGCTCCGCGGGGCAGGAGCACCCAGAAAGCTCCCACCACCACAGCCAGATATCCCATTGAGGATGCACACTCCCAGCCCAGCACCCAGAGTTGAATGAAGGATTCCAGGACAGCAAGGGAGAGACATGACCACCCTAGGGTGGGCCATGGGAACAGCTGTGGATACAGAAAGGCCCCTGGAGCCATAATCCGCAGAGAGCACCAACTACATCTTCTGAGTTGTGTGCAGGCCAGGAGTAGGCCAGGATGGGAGGGAGGTGTCCCAGGTGAGGGCCCAGGCCTATGCTGACTGTGCCCCTTGGTGGGCAGTGCTGTGGCAGTGCTGTAGTCAGGGCTGCCAGAACCCAGCAGGGAGCTCACCTAAGTCAATTCTGCCAACAGGCACCGCCACCACCATGGAAAACCTGCAACCAGCCCCATTAGGAGCAGACATTTACAACTAAAAGGTCCAATGTCCCCAACCACAAAAGTCTCAGTAATCCACACATGGGACTTTCCAAAATACCATCTCTGAGGAAATACAACTGAAGAAGCGGAGGAGGAAGAGACGGTGTTTAGACAAGACAGAGAAGGCCCAATGATGACGGACACCAGACACCTGCCACTTGTCACGCTGCAGATGCCAGGAGGAGGAGTGGGAACAGGAGGTGGCAGCATGGGTTAGCGTTCTGCAAAGAAACCCAGTGACCTTCCTGTTTTTCCTTCTGAGCCAACTTAGGGAAGACATTTTGGGTCATCAATGCAGAATCCAAAAGCCCCTGCCTGGGGAAACACATGGGGCCACCGGGTCAGGTGTGCCAATGCCTGGCAGAGCTTCAGTAACTGACAGGACAGGCCAGCACTCCAGACAGGCAGCACTACCAGCTGCACACCCACCACATGCAGGCGCAGGGCTAGGGGACACTGCTCTGTGGAGTTCCCTGGCCCCTGCCAGAGTGGCTCCCTATCACCTGCTTATTTTATCAAGTGGCACTTTACAGCTGGTTTAATGTGGTAAAACAGGAACCTGGCTTAAAAAGAAAAGAGAATCAGCACTGTGCCAGGCTGGCACCCAGTGCAGGGGCATCCCTGTGAGCATCCACAGTCTGGAGTGTCCAGTGGTGCAACCCGCACAGCAGTCAGGGACACGGGTGTCTTTATGGCACTCTGGGAAGTAGCGGCCCACCCTAGGGTGATAACTGGGATGAAAAGGAGGTGACAGAGTTTTTCTGTCTTATTTTTGGAAAAGGTATCTGGCAAAGATGGAGAACAGCAAGGGAGAAAAGCAGACTCATGCGAGCAAGGGAGCCCCAGCAAGGGGGGCGCGCCTGGCCAGGTTCTGAGGAGCTGAGCTGCCCATATCGGGAATCCAGGGCAGGACACAGGCCCTCGGAGGTGACAAAACAGACAGAACAGGATGCTGCGGGACACACATCCCTCCTCACCCGGCCCCACCACATGTTCATCTAGTAACAGGTCACCAAGCGAGCTATGTGGCCCCAGACACCCAGATACTCAGAGCTTAGGGGACACACAGAGCCACAGCTGCTGGGCACGCAGGGGCCGTGAGGAGACATCTGAGCGGGGGTGGGAAGGGACGAGACCTGTCACTCTGGCCGCCTGGCACGGGCAGGAGTGGAGAGTGGGCCGTTCCAAGGCACGTGCCCAGGGCCCAGAAGCACCACCCTTCCTTGGGTCCTGCCGAGCTTCCCTTCTCAGGGAGCCTTCCCAGCTGGAGGCTGGCTGAGTGCCCATGGGACTGTCACTCTTCACTCCTGTTCAGAACACACCTGGCTAACTGGTAGTCACACCTGAAGGCCTGGCTGCTACCTGGCCAACGTTAAGGACACACACTCTGGCCAGCCACTAGGTCTGACCTCACCCCTATCCATGTGGACACACTGCTCGCTCACGTCCCCCGACCTGATCCAAGGGGCTCACTGCAGCCCTGACTCCTCTGCATCCGGGGAGGCCTTGCCTGGTGGCTGTATCGTGCAGAGGACCTACAGGCAGTCATGGTGGGTGCAGGGGTCACCTGTGCTGGTACCCCTGCCAAGCACACATCACTTCATTTTGGCCTCCTCGGCCACTTGTGCCAACAGGCCAGGGATAGCACAGAGGCTGGAGGGGTGAGGCTGAGGAGGAGGGGAGGTGGGCAAAGGGCATCTGTCAGCTGTCTACCCGAGGGTGTGCTCACTGACACACAGAGGCCACTCCTGCTCTGTTTCTTCAGTGCAATCTTATGACTCTCGCGATCACCCACATCTCAAGATGCATCCTGACTGAAATCCATGACATGCGGTTCACTTTGCTAAATTTCCCGTTTTCTACAGAGCTCAGCATTCCTCAACTCCCATCTGAAACTGCCATGTACATGTGATCCCTGTCACGTTCATCTCTGCCTGGGGGGAAGGGGAAGTGTCTACGGGCTCCAGAACCCGCAGCCTGGGCCCAGTCATCAGAGCAATCATGCTCTCTGTCATTGGTCAGCAGAGGTCAGACCCACCTGTCAGGCCTCAGGAGAGCCTGACATCCCCCCACAGAGTGGATCAATGGGTTAATAAGTCACAGCAGAAAACTCGAGGCTTAACTTTAAACAAACAGAACTCTCCCGGCTGCATCCACGCCAAGGCCCGGTGGTGACATTGGCACATGAGCTGTGTCTCCCCGCACCAACACACCCCATGGGCTGTCATGAGAAACACTGCGTAACCCAGAACCCGTCTGCTCTGGGACACTCACCATGGAGCCCTGCCACCACCTGTCCAGTGGACAGGCCCTGAGGAACACACAGCCCCGAAGCCCTGAGCACCCAAGGAGCCAGCTGGCCCAGGGACATGTGATGCCTGCACACAGGAAGCTCTCAGTCCACGGCTCCAGCAGAGGAAAAAACTCTTGCCTTGTGGAGACAACCCAGGCCTCGACTATTCTGGGCTGCCAGGACTGTGGGAGCAGCAGGTCAAGACTCAAAACATCTCACCCTCCTGCCATCATGTCCAAACCTCAGGGGCTGAGAAGGATGGGCAACTTCTGGGTGCCAGAGGGCAGTGACATGCTGGGACAGTGGGAGAACACAAGCTGTTGTCCCATGGCCCCCACTCTTCTCCCGTCCTCTCCTCTCCTCCCCGCTCCTCCTTGGTGTGCTTTCTTCCGCATCTGCCATAGCTCACCCCATGGCAAATGCAACCCCCACTAGTTAGGCTCTTGGTAGTAGGACTGAAGATAGCTTCTGCTGTTCTTCTCTGCGCAATTCTTTGTCCTAAGGATGCTGTGGTCAGTCACACCCTCCCACGGGTGAGGGCACCTGGCAGTAAGCCCCAGCTGCTGCCATTACTCATCCCACTTCCCAGGCAGGCAGGAAGGCAGACGTGCCTAACACTGGGCAGGGCCATAGCGCCTGGGCCACACACACACGCACGCTCTTCATCTCGTCCAGAGTTTCTCACTTTTTGGTGCTTCAAGAGCCCTCGGTAACTCAGGCTCCTCACTATGAGCAACCCTGGCAGAGAGCTGGGGTTTCTGTGATGGGAAACGGCTGGGCCTGGAAAGGGAGCAATGTGTGCTTGACACCCTCCAAGCTGCTTTGGGACACAGCTCCCTGAACCCCCAAACACCCCCTGGACAGGAAAGCAAAGTAAGGAGAGTGAATGTGCATGGCAGGAGGAGCTGCAGGCACTGACCTGACCTCCCACCACCAAAATGACCCATGCTGCAGAGGGAGAAACTGAGGCCCTGAGGGTGCTCCCACCCTGTGTCCTGCTCTGTACCTCACATGCCACCCAGCACACACGTGGTCAACACGAGTGAGGCGAAAGATGCAGCCTGGACTCCATGCTGGCCCTCAGCTACCCTTGGGACAACAGTTTCACACCCAGAAGCTCTGTGCCTAGGCCCACTGACTCAGCCTCCCTCCAAGCCCTGGATGCCCATGTGTGCCCAGGCTGCTGTCCCTGGGACCCAGGCCACACCACAGGCAGTAGCTGGGTCTGCAGCCTGGCTTGGAACCAGTCCCAGCACAGTCAACGTGGAGACAGCCCTGCTGGCACCACCCCAGGCCTGGGCCCTGTCTCCCACACCCTCCAGCAACCTGCCTGGGCCACCCTCCAGGGGCACTTGCTCCTAAGCCGCCTCCCACAGTGGAGGGACAGCCATGCTGCTTCAGAGTAGACCGTGGCAAGTTATCCCTCTCGCCCAGGAGAAATGGATCCCAAGCCCCCATGCCTTTGGGATGCGGCATCAGCCCAGACTTCCGCTCGGCTGGGTGCCATGGCTCACACCTGTAATCCCAGCACACTGAAAGGCCAAGGCAGGAAGATCGTTTGAGGCCAGGGGCTTGAGACCAGCATGCGCAACATAGGAAGACTCTGTCTCCACATTAAAAAATTAGCCAGAGGTGGTACATCTATAGTCCCAGCTATTTGGGGAGCTGAGGTAGGAGTATCACTTGAGCCCAGGGGCCAAGGCTGCAGTGAGCTATGATCACACCATTGCACTCCAGCCTGGGTGACAGAGCGAGACCCTGTCTGAAAAAAAAACAAAAAAATAAAAAGAGACTTCTGCTCAACAGTATGTGAGCCTCGTCCTGCACACCTAGGAGTTGTTACCTTTCTCAGCTTAGAGATTAGAGGGAACCCTCCCCACAGAGATGCTATGATGAGAGGGCCAGGGACCCTGTCTCATTGATCCTATGCTCTAGGCCAGACATCACCTCATAATCCTTCTCAACACAGTTCCATCTCCTATCTACAAGGACTGGGCCACAATATAGAAGTGATTCCACATCATGGAGTCATGTGGCTCCAGGTACATGGCCCTCAACCAGTGGGACCCTGTGCACAGGTAAGACAGCCAGGGCAGCCTGGAGATAAACTGGACACAGGCCGCCAGCACTGGCTGTCCCCTCCCACTTGCCAGATCTTGTGTGAGCTGAGCACATTTCACTGGAACAAGCAGGCATCTATGAGCATCCAACTCCAAAAATAGTGCCACCAGGAGAGGAAGGAACATACTCTTCTAGCTGCACCCGGTCCCTGCCCTCAGACACCTCCCTGCATGGTTTGTGCCTGGCCTGTGGCAGTTCAAGGGTCACACCCAACTCTGAAGAGGGAGAGATAACATCCCCAGATAAGAGTGAAAACAGGCCAAGTCTGCTGCCAGAGCCCAGCCACAGACCCACAGTCCCTTGGCAGAGAACTGCCCAGGAAATTCTCCTCTGAGTCTTTCAGGCCACTGGTATCTAACAAAGAATCTAATCTACACATGGCACTTGCCCCAAGCTAAGAAAGTTCTGGAAGGGTCTCCAGGCCTCCCCAGCCCGGGGTTAAGCTTGCTCCTGTGGAGGGAGACACCTGCCTGCCCATGCCCACCACCTCTGCACACCAAGCCAGTCTAAAGCCACCATGATCTGGCTGTTCCTGGTTTACAGTGCACCTCCCCGCTGTAAGGAAGCAGGCCATGTGAGGGCAGGGGCTTCATCCCTCCTGCTTCCTACTGGAGAAACACTCCCAGGGGCAGCCAAACCCTCACTGGGTGCAAGCCCTCTGCATAGTAGGCACCAGCCCCGCCGCACAACCGTGCAGCTGAGGCTCAGGGACTGCATTCAGAGGGCAGCTAGCCTCAGAAACAGGTTCTGCAGGCCCCAATACCCATCTGGAGGCAGATGCCCAACCCCTGACCTCCAACTCCATCCCCAGAGATGAGGAGGATGCAGGAGTCTGGCGCTGCCTCCATGCAGCAGCTGCTCCCAACTCCACAAGGGACACACACGCCAGCACTTCCCATCCAGGCTGTGCATGACTGTGTTTTGTTTTCAATTCCAAAGGTCACATACAGGT
Source organism: Plecturocebus donacophilus (assembly GCA_004027715.1). Classification (NCBI taxonomy): domain Eukaryota; kingdom Metazoa; phylum Chordata; class Mammalia; order Primates; family Pitheciidae; genus Plecturocebus; species Plecturocebus donacophilus. The sequence goes on from PVKP010012607.1 coordinate 33,798, forward strand.
CACAAATAAAGAGGCTGGTTCCCACTGGAAGCTATGTCAGGCTTGACGCAATCCCTGAGAAAAACTCGCGGAAAACCCAGAAACTCCCATGCAGGCTGAGATACACTTTGAGTCTGCATGAGATCAAAATAGGAGTCACAGCTGGGCGCGGTGGCTCACGCCTGTAATCCTAGCACTTTGGGAGGCTAAGGCAGGAGGATCGCTTGAGGCCAGGAGTTAGAGACTGCAGTGAGCTATGATCACACTCCACTCCACCCTGGGCAACACAGCAAGACGCTCTCTCTAAAAATTAAAATAAAATAAAATACAAAACAGGAGTCAGCAGCCAGGAGGGCAGCCTGTCCCAGAATGGATGCCGTCAGGTTCAAGGTTCGACACCATCTGCACTAACTGTGTGACCTCAAGTTAGCCACTATCTTCTAGATGTCCCATTAGTGAAGTAAAAGGGCCAGAACAAAAGGACCCTCCAAAGTGTCAACTGGCCCTGGCCAACAGCAAGCCTGCACAGGACTGCTTGGCACTGCACAGGCCTGAGCCTGGCCCCAGGACGGTGATTCCACTAACACACCAAGTCTTCCTGCCACACCCTAGACCAGCGGCCAGCAAGCTTCTTCCACAAAGGGCCAAAGAGTCAGTATTTCAGGCTTTGCGAGTTAGATAGTTGCAGTCCTGGCTGCCATCACAAGGCAAAAGCAGCCATAAATGACAGGTAAGTTTGAGGGCTGAGTAACCCAATTAAAAAAAAAAAAAAAATGACAGGTAAGCAAGTAGGCAGCTGTTTCCCAATAAAACTTTATTTACAAAGACAGGTGGCAGGCCAGCCCTGGCCCTTTGGCCAGTTTACCAACACGCTGCAGTCTCTAAGGTTGCTGCTGAAAAAGATCACACCACAGCCCACTTTGTCCGTGTCCTAACAAGGCAGCAAGCACACCAGAAGGCTTGGTTGTGGGGACAGGCAACCATGGCAGTGACCCTAGGCAGAACCTACAGGCCTCAGTATCCTTGAGGACACAAAAAGAGGCCCAGTGAGTCACCTCTACCACTAATTCCATGGGGAAATAGAGCAAACATGAGGTGGACACAGCCCAGGTTCCTCTCAGGATCTCGGGAATAACATTTCAGAGAAGCTGTGAGCAGGAGGCACCCACCAGGGCCCTTCCCCACAGCAGCCAGGTGGGAGGTCCTGTGAATCAGGCTGCCCTGATGCAATTAAGCAGCCATCCTTATCATCACAGTGCCCCACTGAGACCCTCAGGCCACTCCCTCCAGATGTAGGAGACTATAAGATCCATAGGAGGAAGCTGAATGTCCCCCCAAAAGTCACTGTTTTATAAAAGGAGGAAAGGAAAAAGGAACTTCTCAACCCAGTTTACCCACCTCAGGCCTGTGGAAGATGAGGCCTTCCCAAGCCCTTTGGGTTCTTAGGGGTGCCATCCTCCTGAAGGAAGGGCAACGTGATAGGGTGGCTGCCCTTACCCGGCCCCTTGGCCCACAGGTCCCTCCAATCAGCCTACCCTGGATGGAGGGGCCCAACCTTCGTGTCTCCAGGGTGAGCACAGATGGAGATATTGGGGACAATGTGAGCACATGCACACACTCCCCTCCACACCTGGAGGCCTGGGCTCCTCCTGGAATTAGGTGGACTGCACCTGCCCATAGGATCCTAAGAAAATTCTGCTCCTCCTCCTCCTTCCCATCCACCTTCAGCAAATGCCTCAGGGCCAAGCTAAGGGCAGGAGCTAGACCCCCACCCAGCTAGCACCCCCCAGTGGGCTGTACCTGACCTGGAGAGCCTCCAGGCCACTTCTTACCTGGAAGAAAGCTCATTTTCCACAACAGCTACCTCTTAATCTAAAAGGGACACAAAGGCTAAAAGTAGAGATTCTGCACCCATCTGAGCTTTTTGCCCAGGAAAGGCCCCGAAGCCTCAATACCTGCAGGGCTCAGAAGTCCTGCCACTGAGAAGCTCAACTGCCCTGGCCAGCCTCACCCAATGCCCTTCCTAACCCTCACTGTTTACAGAAACCCATGTCCCAGCCAGGCACAGTAGCCCATGCCTGTAATCCCAGCACTTTGGGAGGCCAAGGTGGGTAGATCACTTGAGGTCAGGAGTTCAAGGCCAACCTAGCCAACCCGGTGAAACCCCGTCTCTACTGAAAATACAAAAGACTTAGCTGGGCGTTGTGGCGCACACCTGTAATCTCAGCTTCTTGGGAGGCTGAAGCACGAGAATCGTTTGAACCTGGAAGGCAGAGGTTGCAGTGAGCCAAGATCGAACCACTGTGCTCCAGCCTGGGTGACACAGCAAGGATCCATTTCAAAAAAAAAAAAAACAGAGAGAAACGCACATCCCAACAGCCTAGGCAACCGCACACTGGCTTTGGAGAAGCAGGGCACAGAACCACTGTCATCTCCACTCAGCCCCAGCTTCTCTCACTGCAGGGCCACACTGGGCTCTCCCTGTCCCCTTCTCTCACCTGGGCCCAGGTGATCCTGCTCAAGACCTGCCTCTGTCACCTGTACAAGGTGACTCCTGGGTCCATCCAGGGGCATCAGAGGCCCTGCAGACCCTACCTTTCACAGGACAGTCACACAAATGAGGGTATTTAAATGACTCCGAGACACCCCGCACCCATTAATATAGCTACCATCAAAAAATAACCAGTGGGAGAAAGGATGTGGCGAAACCACAAACAACCCTTGTGCACTGTTGGTGGGAATGTAAAATGCTGCAGCTACTGTGGAAAACAATCTGGTAAAACCTCAAAAATTAAACACAGAGGCCAAGTGCAGTGGCTCAAGCCTGTAACCCTAGCACATTGGGAGGCCGAGGCAGGTGGATCACCTGAGGTCAGGAGTTCGAAACCAGCCTGGCCAACACGGTGAAACCCCGTCTCTACCAAAAATACAAAAATTAGCCAGATGCAGTGGCAGGCTTGCCTGTAATCCCCGCTATTCGGGAGGCTGAGGCAGGAGAATCACTTGACCCTGGGAGGCAGAGGTTACAGTGAGCTGAGATCAAGCCATTGCACTCCAGCCTGGGGCCAAAGAGAGAGACTCCGTCACGGAAAGAAAAAAAAAAAAAAGAAGTGGAAGTGACCTGAGTGCCTATGGCCAGAGGGAATAGATGAGCATGATGTGGTCCATCCACACCATAGGACATTAGTCTAGCCCCTGCCCACTGCCCATCTCACCACTAGAGGTGGCCTAACGGAAAAGGTTAAAGTACAGGGGGCCCACCTCCCTCTGACAGTGCTGTGGGCTTTCCAGTGGGAAAACTGCTAAAGAAACCAGAAGCTGGCCAGGCACAGTGGCTCAAGCTTGTAATCCCAGCACTTTGGGAGGCTGAGGTAGGAGGACTGCTTGAGCCCAGGAGTTCGAGGCCAGCCTAGGCAACATAGTGAGACCCTGTCTCTACAACAAAAAAAAAAGAAAAGAAAAAATAGTTGGGTGTGGTGGCATGTGCCTGCAGTCCCATCTACTGGGGAGGCTGAGGTGGGAGGATCGCTTGAGCCCAGGATAGTGAGGCTGCAGGAGCCATGACTGCACTCCAGTCTGGGCAACAGGGCAGAAGGCTCTGTCTCGAAAATAAATAAAAATAAAGAAACAGGCTAGTTGTGGTGGGTCACACTTGTAATCCCAGCACTTTGGGAGGCCAAGGCAGGCAGGCAGATCGCTTGAGCTCAGAAGTCGAGACCAGCCTGGGCAACATGATGAAACCCCAACTTTGCAAAAACATACAAAAATTAACCAGGTGTGATGGTGGGTGTCTGTGATGGAGGCTGAGGTGAGAAGACTGCTTGAGACTGGGAGGCAGAGGTTGCAGTAAGCCAAAACTAGGAAGCCAATTATTTATTTCAGAAAAAAAATAATAAAACCCTAATAGCAGGCAAGGCGTGGTGGCTCACACCTGTAATCCTAGCACTTTGGGAGGCCAAGGCAGATAGATCACGAGGTCAGGAGTTTGAGACCAGCCTGGCCAAGATGGTGAAACCCCGTCTCTACTAAAAATACAAAAATCAGCCGAGTGCAGTGGTGGGCACCTATAATTCCAGGATTATACTCCTACTTGGGAGGCTGAGGCATGGTATCACTCAAACCTGGGAGGCGCCAGGCACGGTGGTTCACGTCTGTAATCCCAGCACTTTCGGAGGCTGAGGTGGGCAGATCACAAGGTCAAGAGATCGGGACCATCCTGACCAACATGGTGAAACCCCATCTCTACTAAAAATACAAAAATTAGCCAGGCGTGGTGGCACGTGCCTGTAGTCCCAGCTACTAGGGAGACTGAAGCAGAAAAATCGCTTGAACCCAGGAGGTGGAGGTTGCAATGAGCTGCGATTGTGCCACTGCACTCCAGCCTGCAAAAAGAGCAAGACTCTGTCTCAAAAAAAAAAAAAAACCCTAAGAGCAGAGCTACAGGAGAGGCTATTTTAAATTTTGGAGGGCTTTGCTTTCCTGGGTCATTTTTGGGTCAATGAGGAAAGCAGCTGACACCTCCTGCAGAGCCAGGGAGAACTAGCCTGTCTAACCTCCGGGACATCACCTTCACCTGGGGAAATTGAGGCTAAGGGAGGGTGCCAGCAGCCTGGAGCCCCAAGTTGTCAATGGGAGCAGCTGCACCAATGTACCTGATTCTCCAATATGCAGTTCTCAGCATCCTTCAAGGAAGATGCCTCCTTGTGAAAACATTTTCACCAAGTATATAAAAAGGACACAGGGCAGCAATAATAGCATCTCATGAAGAGCTGAGGCACCCGATGGGCCTAAGGGAAGGACAGGGGTGTTAGACTGGTGCATACACTTGCGGTCTCCCCATCTGAAGAACAGTGAGAAGGACTGACCACAGCCCTCCATCACCAGCAGCTCAATTTCTCCAAGGGGGAGCAAGCCAAGGTGGGCTGAGCTACCTTCCCTGGCCTGAAAATTGCAGCCTCATGCTTCAGGCTCCACTCACAGATACATGGGCATGCCGGGCCATGGCCTGTGCTGGGTCACCTCACCTCAGCGCTCTGTATAGCCTCACTATGGGACAGTGAACTGGCCTGCATGCACACAAGGCCTGCAGCATCCAGGCATCCCCAGAACCAAGCACAGTGCCAGGGACACGAGAATGCTTGGAGAAGACTGACCAGCCAGGCTCCACAGTGCACAGAAGGTGCAGCCATTAAAACGTAAAGTGTCCAGGGAAGAAGAGACACAAAATCATAAATCGTGCCACTACGACAACACGGCACACCCAGGCGAGACAGAGGAGGCTGCAAAGGTGTCAACATCGATTGCCTGGGGGGATGAGAACAGACTTGCTACTTTTAGGTACTTTGCAGGCTTTCTACCCTGAGTTATACAGCTTATATAGTAAAAAGGAAAAAAAAACTTCACAGGTCACCTTTAAAACAGGAGTTCAGTGATTCAAACTCAAAGCCCTATCCCTTCAGAGGGTTGCAAGAGTCACAAACATGTCCGCTGGCCTGGCTGCCTCAGCCAGGAGCCATGTCTCCACTTGGCCGGGAAGGTCCAGCTCTGGAGGATATAATTAGCATCAGACTAATACGCTTTTATCAGGGGGAACAGTCTCCCTGTGGATGGTTATTTGGACACCAGCTTTTTTCATTAAAAAGCAAAGTGACAAAATAGCCACATGTCATGGCCATCTCTGTCATTCACTGCACCTGCAGGTCAGAGGCCATTTGGATGCATTGTTCTACATGTCTCTTTGAACTCTATGGCTGACTACATAGGTGAGATTGAAGACAAGAGATTCAGAGATCCAGGGGAAAATGTGACATCTTAATTCAACAAGGCAAAAAGCAAATGAGGAACAAGGCCCTAAAACAAAAGGACACAGGCCGGGCGCAGTGGCTCACACCTGTAATCCCAGCACCTTGGCGGGCTAAGGCGGGTGGATCACAAGGTCAAGAGATCAAGACCATCCTGGCCAACATGGTGAAACCCCGTCTCTACTAAAAATATAAAAATTAGCTGGGTGTGGTGGCACAAGCCTATAATCCCAGCTACTCAGGAGGCTGAGGCAGGAGAATCGCTTGAACCTGGGAGGTGGAGACTGAAGTGAGCCAAGATTGTGCCACTGAACTCCAGCCTGACAACAGAGATTCCATCTCAAAAAAAAAACAGAAAGGATACAAAAGAGGCCAACCCCCAGAGGCACAGTATCAATCACAAGTCTGTGCCCTGCCAGGTAGCATCAAATAAGGCTGATACCCCAAGAAGCAGACCTCTGAAAACCAGGGTCTCCTCCCTGGGTAGCTGCTTCAAGCTCAGGGCTATGTGGAACAGAGAAGCAATCTTGTTTGTCAGGCTGGCGGGCTCCTCCCTCAAGGTCTCCTAGGCGGGATGTCACAATCTGGGTGTGATGTCAAAACTGCTTCAAAGGTGACGAACTCTGGCCTTGGCCATGAGTCAACAGAGGGGTGGGTTTCCGAATGAGCACTGCCTGCTGTTTACACACAATCACAGCCACGGCAACCAGCTGGAAGCACAGTCAAGGGTCACGGGCTTGGTCCCTCACACACACTCTTGCCTGCTTCCTCCAGAGACCATCAGCTCAGGCCCACAGACTCAAACTGGCCTGTCCTCTTCTAGCACCTTCTTGGAGAACCCACCCAGAACCATCAAATTCTCACCTTGAAATACACAGGCCAACCATACCCAGGTGCAGCAGTGGGCCACTCCTGATGCCCCCTGGCAGCCCACCTGCTCCGTCCAGCCCATCCAGCAGCCACAGCCCTTCAGAGGTGGCAGAGCCCAGGCCACGACACCTGGGTTCTGGGTTCTTAGCTACTTCCCCACTGGGAGATCTTGCCTGGCGATTCAGCCTCCTCCCAAGTCTCCACCGATATCCTCACCTGAGAAATGAGAACTGCTCCCACCACGCGGAAGACGGGGGATGAAATGAAGTAACGTGGGAGGCACAGCCAGCACTGGCTGGGGGGGTAGGGTGTAGGTGCCCGTCACCTTTCCACTTTCTTGGGTAAGGGGGCACAGCACAGTCAGCAACTGGAGAAATGTGCTCAGTCACTCACATCACCAAGGTTCGGGCCTCAGAATGTCGGGACATAGAATGCTGGCATTTAAGTGGGGCTCAGAACCCCAGTGTGACTCCCCTTCGGAACAGTGTCCCCTTCATTTCAAGACCCCACAACCTCAAATGAGAGCTTGACTCGGCACTCAAGAGGCAGCATGGAGCAGTGAGGACGGCCAAGTGCCCTTGGACAGGTGATGCCACCCCTCAGAGCCTTGTCTGTCCCTGTCGTGAAGGCAGACCATAAACTTGCTCTCCAGCAAGGTGGCCAAGATGATGTACACCCATGGGAAGGGATGGGGGTCTAGTCTAGCGCCAAGAAGGGCAGTGCTAGCACTAGGTCTCTAAAGAAGGCCTACTCTGAAAAGCATGCAGGACTGGCAAGAAGCTGCCCCACTCAAAACCAAGGGGGGTGCCCACTGGGAAAGGAAGACAAGTCAGGCCTCTGGGGCCCTGCTGTGGGAGGGGATTGCAGGCTAAAGTAAGGCTTCTCCAGGTAAAGTGTCCTACTAAAAATAAATTAAATAAATAAAAAATAAAGTAAGGCTCCTCCTGCCACGGGTACCCAGGGTGACATCCACGCAGCCCACCCACTTAGCAGCAGAGAGTAGCCCGCAGCACAGTTCCAGGGCCACCAAAAAGAGCCAAGTACTGGCTACAGGCCTGAGGCCCAGCACCCCTCTACCTCCACTCTCTTTACACCCTTCCCTGGGACAGCATGCCAGCTGTGCCTGTGACCCTTCCCCCAGCAGACTGCAGCTCCATGTCACCTGCTGGAAGCACCTATGACCACCTCACCATCACTTGTTGACTGCTAGCAAGTTCCTCTTGCTAATTTCTGTGCCATCCTCCCTGTTCATGAATTCTCTGTCTCCTGCCACTAGAATGTATTCCTGATACTAGCCTGTGATATGAGGTCCATCTCAGTTACTGGTGAGTATCCCACCCCCAAGCCATGGGCACTGACCAGAGGCTCAATCATACTGGCTTAGATGAGTGAGCCCGGAGTCTCCCACCGACTCTGCAAACCTCCAGGCAGGGACCAGCCCCCAGGAGCCAGCTCTGGGTACATTCACTAAGGGCTCAGAGCACAAGAGGGGTCAAGGTTATGCTGGGGGTGGGACCCTCACACCCCCAAAAGGAAGAGAATCTCAAACTCAGAAAGGGTAGGGCACCGGGACCCTCACAGCACTGAAAGAAGGATCGGGAACTTGAGGGAGCAGATCAAATACTGCTGACCCCAGTTCTAAGAAGGTTCTGGAGATGGGAGGGGTCAGGCACTCACCGATGCTCTCAGGAGGTAGGTAGAGCTGAAATTCAAATGGAGAGAGGCTCTAATCCCAGGTCTCATGAAGCCCTTCCTGGGCCCTCAATTTTTTCTGAACAACAGTGTGTTTCTCTCTACCAAGGAGCTTGTAATCCAGGAGAGGTCACTTAGCAACAGCGCCCACCCAAACCCCTAATGATGAAATACAACCCAAGTGCTCCTGGAAGGGTCACTTCCTCAGAGTAGCCAGAGGTTACTTCTCCATGCAGGTGAGTGACACTGTCCTGGAAAGAGGGGGTACATCCATGCTTTCTCTCTCTCCTCTCCCAAAAATCACTCATCAGAGCAAACCAGGAGATCCACAAGAACAGCCACCTCACAACCCATGAAGGTTCTGTTTCATTTTGTTTTTTGACACAGAGTCTCCCACTGTCACTCAGGCTGGAAGGCAGTGGTACGATCTCAGTTCACTGCAACCTCCGTCTCCCAGGTTCAAGTAATTCTCCTGCCTCAGTCTCTCAAGTAGCAGAGATTACAGGCACACACCACCACAACCGGCTAATTTTTTGTATTTTTAGTAGAGACAGGGTTTCACCATATCGGCCAGGCTGCTCTCAAACTCCTGACCTCAAGAGATCCTCCCGCCTTGGGCTCTCAAAGTGCTGGGATTACAGGTGTGAGCTACCATGCCCAGCCATCCCACACAGGTTTTTATATTCAAAGAAAAACTGGGGTTGGACACGGTGGCTCATCCCTGTAATCGCAGCACTTTGGGAGGCCAACACAGGAGGATCCCTTAAGCCCAGGAGTTCAAGACCAGCTTAGGTAACGTGGGGAAACCCCATCTCTAAAATTTAAAAAAAAAATTTTTTTAATTAAAAAAAAAGAAAAAAACTGGGCCAGGTACAGTGGCTCATACCTGGAGTTCCGGCACTCTGGGCAGGTGAGGTGGGAAGATCACTTAAGCCCAGGAGTCTGAGGCTGCAGTGAGCTATGATCACACCACTGCACTCCAGCCTGGGCAACAGAGCAAGCCCCTGTCAAAAAAAAAAAAAAAAAAAAGAGAGAAAGAAAGAAGAAAAGAAAGGAAAGAAAAGAAGAAAGATGAAGGCAGACTCACGAGTAAAAAAAAATAAAAAATAAAAAAAGAGAAGAAAGAGAGAAAAACTAGGCCAGGCACAATGGCTCACTCCTGTAATCTCAGCACTTTGGGAGGCCAAGGCAGGTGGATCATCTGAGGTCAGGAGTTCAAGACCAGCCTGACCAACATGGTGAAACCCTGTTTCTATTAAAAATATAAAATTAGCTGGGCTTGGTGGCACATGCCTGTAATCCCAGCTACTCGGGAGGTTGAGGCGGGAGAATCGCTTGAACCTGGGAGGCTTGAACCTGGGAGGCGGAGGCTGCAGTAAGCCAAGATAACATCATTGCACTCCAGCCTGGGCAACAAGGGCAAAACTCTGTCTCAAAAAACAAACAAAGAAAAAAAACTAGGCCAGGCACAATGGCTGAATCCTGTAATCCCAGCACTTTGGGAGGCTGAGGCAGGAGAATCACTTGAGCCCGGGAGTTTTAGACCAGCCTTGGCAACATAGTGGGACCCCATCTCTACAAAAAAATTTAAAACTTAGCCAGGTGCAGTGGTGCATGCCTGTGGTCTCAGTTACTCAGGAGACTGAGGCAGGAGGATGACTTGAGCCTGGGAGTTTGAGGCTGCAGTGAGTTATGATCATGCCACTGTACTCCAGCCTGGGCAATGCAGCAAAACCCTGTCTCAAAAAAAAAGAAAAAAGAAAAAAGGGCCAAGCATGGTGACTCACACCTGTAATCCCAGCACTTTGAGAGGCTGAGGCAGGCAGATCATTTGAGGGGTCAGGAGTTTGAGACAAGTGTGGCCAACATGGTGAAACCCCATCTCTACTAAACATACAAAAATTAGCCAGGCTTGGTAGTACACACCTGTAATCCCAGCTACTCAGGAGGCTGAGGCAGAAAAACTGCTTGAACCCGAGAGGTGGAGGCTGCAGTGAGCCGAGATCATGCCACTGTATTCTGGCCTGGGCAACAGAGCAAGATCCTGTCTCGAAAACAAACAAAAAAACTGCATGAAGTTCAAGGTGGAATAAGAAGGCAGCAGCTACGTGTATTGTGGCACCTTCACCTTCCACCGTGCTGCTCCAGCTAGCTACCAGGTCAACAGCAGAGCCCTCTGGGGTGAGAAAACAGGAGGGCTTCTACCTGGGCTGTTCCCAAAGCTAGGATTACCTGCTCCTGGGAGCCACAGAGAAAGTTCAGCAGCGAGTTCCCTTCTAGCCCCTGCCACACCTGAATTAGTAAAAGCCTCTTTGAAAACTAAAAATAAAAGCTCTCTCCACAAGTTGCAATTGGCAAACTATATAACCACAGCACCAGGGAATAGAACACTCTGGCTGCTAGCTGACAGAGCTGTCCACCTGAGAGTTTGTGCATAACCAGTACACTTCTCTGGTTACACAATCAAGTTCTTCAAGCCGCCTTCCTCAAGCTCACTACCCAAAACAACAGAGAGCATGGAGCTGCCCTGTCCTTAGAGAAGTCCATCCACTACACTGCCCCATGGGCAAGATTAAATTTGAAAGTAGCCAAGCCGGCAGGGCACGGTGGTTCACAGCTGTAGTCCCAGCACTTCGGGAGGCCGAGGCAAGCGGATCACTGTAGGTCAGGCATTCAAGACCAGCCTGGCCAACATGGTGAAACCCTGTCTCTACTAAAAATACAAAAATTAGCTGGGCGTGGTGACAGGCACCTGTAATCCCAGCTATTCAGGAGGCTGAGAACGGAGAATTGCTTGAACCTGGGAGGCGGAGGTTGCAGAGATCACACCATTGCACTCAAACCTGGGCAGCAGAGTGAAACTCCATCTCAAAAAAAAAAAAAAAAAAGCCGGGAGCAGTGGCTCACGCCTGTAATCCCAGCACTTGGGGAGGCCAAGGTAGGTGGATCACGAGGTCAAGAGATCGAGACCACCCTGGCCAACATGGCGAAATTCCGTCTCTACTAAAAATACAAAAATTAGCCAGGCATGGTGGCACGTGCCTGTGGTCCCAGCTACTCAGGAGGCTGAGCAGAAGAATCGCTCGAACACAGGAGGGGGAGGTTGCAGTGAGCCAAGATTGTACCACTGCACTCCAGCCTGACTCCGTCTTAAAAAAAAAGAAAAGAAAAAGACAAAAGAAAGTAAGTTGCCAAGCCACTTAAATTACCAGACGGCTTTTTGAGAAAAATCCAAGTTTGAACCACCCCAAAATATAATCCAGTCAGCCAAGTTGCTCTAGATGACTTGGAGAAGTTTTAGGGAGCCCCTCCTGGCTGGTCAACACACTGCCCTCCACAGCTGGGCTCTAAGCGAGAGGAGCTTAACAGTCCGCAGTTACCTTCACCCCAACATGAGGAAAACCCAGCTTAGGGAGGGGATGTAATCAATACCCTAAAGTAAAAATAGCAGCGTGACAGCATGAGGTGGACACACAGGCGGACCTTCTGGACTAAAGCAAGGAAGGGCAGCATCAGAGAGAAGGCGGGGCTTCTGGTCCCCAAAGCGTAGAAGACAGTGGTGACCAGGTACCAAGTCCATCGTAGTTATATGACTCACGAGCTCTCCCTCAGCTGTTTCCAGGAAAGCGTGCCTTCCTGCAGGACAAGTCAGAATCGCTCAGGGAAAAAGACCCAGGGCCAGAAGTCTACCAGGAAGAGAGGCTCTGACTGCTCACGGGGCACTGGCTGCCACCGTCTCCTCCTCACCTGCAGGGGCGCCTTAACCTCATCCTGGGGAGTCTTTTTGAAAAGGTGAGAACTTGCGCCTCCAAAAAAAGATGAAATCCTCATTCTATGAAGGGGAAAACTGAGACACCAGGACAGGGAAGAAACTACCCAAAGACACGGGAAGAAGCCCACCGGAAGGGTAGTCACCGGGAGAACGGTGGAAACGAAACAGAGGAAGAAATTCCCGGCTTAGCTAATGGAGCTGAGCAAGTTTGGGGCAGGAAGAAAGCCACATTCCTTCCTAGTTAGTCTCCCTCCTCACCCGCCCGCGGCACCCCTCCATCCCCAGTATACACAAACACACACACATACAGGGAGAAGGGCTCTCTAAGCCTGAGACTGGACCCACCCCTACTCCCTTTATGGCTATGAAGCCCCCAATCTCCAAAAAAGAAGTTACAAGGCTCCTAAACCACTTCCCCTGGGGACCTGACCACTGGTCATTTGCAACTTTTGACCCAGCACGGACAGAGGAGTCCACGACACAAACAGAAATGAAAAGGCAGGTTTCTGACCACAGCCCCACATGCGCCCAAAGTCAGGCCCAAGAGAAAATACACAGCAGCCTCCCCTCCCCACCACCAGCCAGGTGGCAAAACCGAAACGCCTCAAACTTCCCCCAGATGGGCCCAAATCGGCCTCTGAGAAGTTCCAGAGTCAGAGGCCAGGTGTGGTAGCTAGAGCTCCCTCCCGGGTGGCAGGGATCCCCCTACATGTGCCCTGACGAAAACATCACAGCTGCCCCCCAACAATTCCACTCTCCAAGGTTGTCCAGAGAGGCAGGGTCACCTGGGGGTAAGGCGAGCAGAAAGCTGGGGACAAGCTGTCAGTTTCTGCCCAAAACTCCTCGTTCCAGGAATCAAAGTGGCCCAACCTGAGGGGCTCACCCGGAACGCGTCAAAGCTGGCCCCCAGGTGCAGACACAGCCTCCCACAAATGCTCCCGCCGACCTCACCTGCCAGGCACCCGGACGACCGCTGCTTCCCAGGACAGACACAGTCACCCCCACCAACGGCGCTGCCCGGGGCCCATATGAAAAAGCTCCCACCTTCCTCCCATCACGGTGCCGGGACCGCGCGGCCCGCCCGCCCCTCGCTCAGCCGCCAGGTGCGCAAACTGGATCCTTCTCGGGTGGGGAGCGAGCCAGAAAGGCCCCGGACGCCGCCAGGTGCGGACACCGACGCCCCCCGGGCCCGGCGCGCGAGTCTGGGCCGCCCGCCTGTATCGTCTCCTGGTGCTGAGAAGAAACGCGTTCTCTGCCCTTCAGGCCGGAAGGGCACCCACCCCGCGCCCCGCTGGCCCAGGGACCCGTCAGAGCAGCACCACAGACCCAGCGTCTCCGAGCCCGGACGCCTCAGTGAGGGGAGCGCGAGGCCGGCCCGCGCCCCGACGTCCCCGATCAGCTCGCCGGGCCCCATGCCGCTCACCTGTCTTGCGCGGTAGCTCTCGAAGGCCCTCAGGGCACTGTCGGTGAGCTTCACGTGGAACACCGACACCTTGCTGCCGTCGCTAACCCGCCCGCACGACAGCCCGTAGCTCCTAGCCTCCTTCAACGCCGCCATCTTGCGACCATCTCTCCCCCGCGCCCCCTTCCCGGCTCTAGCGCCGCGGCGCCGGCCACGCCCCGCCCCGCCGCCCGCTGACGTGCTGCATTATTCATGAGACGCGGCTGGCCACTCCCCACCAAGTCCCGTGAAGCCAACAGTTGCCGCCACACCGCCGAGCAACGTACTATATTATTCAGGAACGTGTCCGGCCACGCCCCCTGCGGGCCCCACAAGGCCCACAGTTAACGCCCCAAGGTGTTGCATATTCATAAGGCACTAATGGCCCCGCCTCTTCAGGCCCTAGAGGTGGACACTTCCGTGAAAAAACTCCGCCGCAACACGCGCACTCCTCCAGGCCCCGCCTCCATAGTATTATACATAACCCTGACTCAGCCGGGCGCGTCGAAGCCCCGCCCGGACAGCCACTGACGTAATGCATTATTTATGAGATCTCTACAGGCTTCCGTCTTTGGCTTCCGTGGAAAGCCGCAGAGAGGGCGTGGAGGGGGCGGGGTCGGTGCGAAACACGTGGGTGTGTAGGCCCTGCCGCAGGCCCTGGCTGGTGGGCGTGGCTATGTAAACGACACGCGCGCGTTGGACGCTGGGTTGGGCCTACATGTAGGGCATCCCTTAAGGGAGGCGGATGGGACTACCCCCAGAGAAGGCACTGGATCCGTAGGTGGCCGAGGAACTGGTAAACTTTTTCTTCTGAGATGAGTACTTTTAATAGAATAAAATCCTACATCTGGCCGGGCGCGGTGGCTCACGCCTCTAATCCTAGCACTTTGGGAGGCCGAGGTGCGTGGATCACCTGAGGTCAGGAGTTCAAGACCAGCCTGGCCATCATGGTGAAACTCCATCTTAAATAAATAAATAAATAAATAAATCCTACATCCCCCACAGACCCTGAGCGATGGTGGAGTCCAGCTTCATTTTCCTGTTTTTTTTTTTCTTTTTTTTGGAACAGTCTGACTGCGTTGCCCAGGCTGGAGTGCAAAGGCGCCATCTTGGTTCGTTGCACCCTCGACCCTTGAACTCAAACATCCTTCTTGTCTGGGTCTCCTGAAGTGCTGGAATTACAGGCATGAGCCACCTAGCCCAGTGTTCCATTTTCTTTTCCTTTTTTTTTTTTTTGAGACGGAGTCTCGCTGAGCCGCCCAGGCTGGAGTTCAATGGCGTGATCTCGGCTCACTGCAACCACCGTCTCCCAGGTTCAAGTGATTCTCCTGCTTCAGCCTCCGGAGTAGCTGGGACTACAGGCACCCGCCATCATGCCCAGCTAAATGTTTACATTTTAGTAGAGCCAGAGTTTCCCTACGTTGGCCAGGCGGTCTCTAACTCCTGCCCCCAAATGATCTGCCCGCCTTGCCCTCCCAAAGTGCTGGGATTACAGAGGTAGCTATTGCACCCGGCCCTGTTTTTTGTTTTTTGTTTTTCTGAGACGGAGTCTCGAGGCTGGATCTCGGCTCACTGCAACCTCCGCCTCCCGGTTTCAAGCAATTCTCCTGCCTCAACCTCCCAAGTAGCTGGGACTACAGACGCCTGCCACTGCGACCAGCTAATTTTTTTTTTGTAATTTTTAGTAGAGACGGGGTTTCACCATCTTGGCCAGACTAGTCTTGAACTCCTGACCTCGTGATCGACCCACCTTGACTTCCCAAAATGCTGGGATTACAGGCGTGACCCACCGCTCCCGGCCCTGTTTTTTGTTTTTGATTTTGTTTTAAGACGGAGTTTCTCTCTGTCTCCCAGACTGGAGTGCAGTAGCAGGATCTCAGCTCACTGCCAACTCCGCCTCTTGGGTTCAAGCAATTCTCCTGCCTTAGCCTCCGTAGTAACTGGGATTACAGGTGCACCCCACCACAGCTGTCTGGTTTTTGTATTTTTAGTAGAGACAGGGTTTCACCATGTTGCCTAGGCTGGTCTCGATCTCCTGACCTTAAGTGAGCCACCCATCTCGGCCTCCCAAAGTGCTCAGATTACATAAAGTCGTGAGCCACCGCACCCGTCCCCCCATGTACAAGTTTTTGTGTAGACAGATGTTTTCCCTTCTTGTGGATATATACAGCAGATCCGTGAATAATGAGGTTTTATTCAACACTGTTTCATTATAATGCTGATACAGAAAAAAATAAAAATGATTTCTGCGCTGGCCACTGTCTGTGTGAGTTGGCACATTCTCCCTATGTATGCCTGGGTGTTCTCCCAGCACTCTGGTTTCCATCCATATCGAAAAGCAGGGTGTATTAGATTAAGTGGCAAGTCTCCATGGTCTCAGTCTGAGTGAGTGGGTACATGTGAGTGCCCTTCGATGAGATGGCATCCTGTTCAGGATGGTTGCCCATCTGCCATCCTGAGCTGCCAGGCAGGGATCTGGCCATCACAAACCCTGAACTGGCATAATTGGGTAAATCATTATCTTACTGGTTTTTTGGGGGTTTCTTTGAGATGGAGTGTTGCTCTGTGGCCCGGGCTGGATTACAATGGTGCAGTCTCGGCTCATTGCAACCTCCGCCTCCCAGGTTCAAGCAGTTCTCCTGCCTCAGCCTCCCATGTAGCTGGGATTACAGGCACCCTCCATCAAGCCTGGCTAATTTTTGTATTTTCAGTAGAGACGGGAGTTCACCATGTTGGCCAAACTGGACTCGAACTCCTGACTTCGTGATCCACCCACCTCGACCTTTCAATGTGCTGGAATTACAGGCATGTGCCACCACACCCAGCCTTTTTTTTTTTTTTTTTTAGATGAAGTTTCCCTCTTGTTGCTCAGGCTGGAGTGCAATGGCACATTCTCGGCTCACTGCAACCTCCGCCTCCCTGGGTTCAAGCCATTCTCCTGCCTCTGCCTCCCAAGTAGCTGGGGTTACAGACATGTGCCACCATGCCTGGCTAATTTTGTATTTTTAAGTAGCAACAGGGTTTCTCAATGTTGGTCAGGCTGGTCTCAAACTCCCAGCCTCAGGTGATCCGCCCCTCCCAAAGTGCTGGGATGACAGACATGAGCCACTGTACCTGGCCTTATCTTACTTGTTTTTATTAACTTGTCTTAAATGTATGTATGGCTCACACTGATTTCAGTGTTTAATATTGGAAGTATTTTGCAACCTGATGCAATGGTGCATTCCTGTAGTCCCAGATACTCAGGAGGCTGAAGCAGAAGCATCCTTTGAATGTTCAAGACCAGCCTGGACAAATATAGAGAGACTCTCCCAAACCCCTCCATGCCATTTTTTTTTTTTTTTGAGACAGAGTTGGGCTGTTGTTGCCCAGGCTGGAGTGCAATGGCACGATCTCAGCTCACTGCAACCTCCACCTCCCGGGTTCAAGCAACTCTCCTGCCTCAGTCTCCTGAGCAGCTGGGACTACAAGTGCACGCCACCACACCCTGCTAATTTTTGTATTTTTCAACAGAGATGAGGTTTCACCATATTGGTCAGGCTGGTCTCGAACTCCTGACCTCGTGATCCACCCACCTCAGCCTCCCAAAGTGCTGGGATTACAGGCCTGAGCCACTGCGCCCAGCAATGTTTGGAGCCTTTAAGAGTTTGGGGCCGGTCGCAGTGGTTCATGCCTATAATCCCAGCACTTTGGGAGACCGAGACAGGTGGATCACTTGAGGTCAGGAGTTTGAGACCAGCATGGCTAACATGGTGAAACCCTCGTTTTACTAAAAATACAAAAATTACCCAGGTATGTGGTGTGCACCTGTAATCCCAGCTACTGGAGAGGCTGAGGCAGAAGAGTTGCTTGAACCTGGGAGGCAGAGGTTGCAGTGAGCCGTGATCGCACCACTGCACTCCAGCCTGGGTGACAGATTGAGACTTCAAAAAAAAAAGTTTGTCCAGATTGAGGCAGGGGCCTGACACAGTGGCTCCTGCCCGTAATCTCAGTATTTAGGGAGGCCAAGTCAGGAAGGCGCCTTGAGCCTAGGAGGTCAAGACCAGACTGAATAAGATGATGAGACAAAAATTTTTACAACTAACCCAGTGTGATGGCACATGCCTACAGTTCCAGTACTTCGGAGGCTGAGGTGGGAAGATCCCTTGAGCCCAGGAGGTCGAGGCTGCAGTGGGCTATGATTGCACTTCAGCCAGGTTAAAAAATCGAGATTTCTCTCCTTAAAAAATAAAAGTTTGGCCAGGTGCGGTGGCTCACACCTGTAATCCTAGGACTTTGGGAGGCCAAGGTAGGCAGATCACTTAAGGTCAGAAGTTCGAGACCAGCCTGACCAACATGGTGAAACACTGTCTCTACTAAAAATACAAAAATTTGCCAGATATGGTAGCTCACTCCTATAATCCCAGCCACTCAGAAAGCTGAGGCACAAGAATCGCTTGAATCCAGGAGGTAGAGATTGCAGTTAGCAGAAATCACACCACTGAACTCCAGCCTGGGTGACAGAGTAAGACTCCATCTCAAAAAAAAAAAAATGGTCTAGGCATGGTGGCTCATGCCTGTAAACCCAGCACTTTGAGAGGCCAAGGAGGGCAGATCACAAGGTCAAGAGATCGAGACCAACCTTGCCAAAATGGTGAAACCCATCTTTTTTTTTTTTTTTTTTTAAAGATGAGGTTTCACCACAATGGCCAGGATGGTCTTGAACTCCTGACCTCAGGTGATCCACCCACCTCGGCCTCCCAAACTGCTAGGATTATAGGCATGAGCCACTGCGCCCGGCCAAACCCCATCTCTACTAAAAACATAAAAACTAGTTGAGCATAGTGGTGCACGCCTTTAATCCCAGCTACTCGGGAGGCTGACGCAGGAGAATTGCTTGAACTGCTTGAACCCGGGAGGTGGCGGTTACAGTGAGCCAAGGTTTTGCCACTGCACTCTAGCCTGGTGACAGAGCAAGATTCCGTCTCAAAAAAATATAAATTCAGAAGCTGAGATGCTAAGGCAGGATCACTTGAGCCTGGGAAGTCGAGATTGCAGTGAGCTGTGATGGTCGTGCCACTGCACTCCAGCCTGGGCAACAGCGTGAGATCCTGTCTCCAACAATAATCATCATAATAATGCATTATATGTCTTTTCGCTTAAACTTGAAGTTTCCAAGAACTAATCCACCATGCTAAGTGAGGATTTACTGTATACCCAGGAGCAGAATTGTTGGATCATACAGTAATTCAACGTTTCACCTTTTGAAGAACTGCCACACTGTTTTCCACAGGAACTGCACTATTTCGTCAATCTGTCATTCAATAGGTTGACAGATTTATAGGAAACCAAAGCTGGAAACTGGCCCTGTCCTGCTCAGGTCACAGGCAACACACCAAATGCCTCCTGGCCTCCCAGGTTTCCAGACATAGAATGTTTTTTAACGGTTTTCCTTGTTATTTTAGTCTATTCATAGACAGGGGTCACAGGATGAATTTTTGAGAAGAGAGAGGAATGTGAAGTTCAAAGACCTTCTGTCTGTCTCTTCTCAGGTGATCTCATTCATTCCGTCCACTGCTTCAGGCCAGCACGACCATTCTTTTTTTTTTTTTTTTTTTTTTTTTTTAAGAGACCGGGTCTCGCTATGTTGCCCAGGCTGGAGTGCAGTGGCTATTCACAGACACGATCCCACTACTGATCAGCACAGGAGTTTTGACCTGCTCCATTTCTGACCTAGACTGGTTGATTCACCCATCCTTAGGCAACCTGGTGGTCCCCTGATCCCGGGAGGTCACCATATTGATGCCAAACGTAGTGCAGACACCCAATCAGCATAGCACACTACAGCCCAGAACTCCTGGGCTCAAGAGATCCTCCAGCCTCAGCCTCCCGAGTAGCTGAGACTACAGGCACGAGCCACCACGCCCGGCAGCACAACCATTCATTTACGGCCCAACTATGAACTGTTCACCCTAAAGGCAATGCTAGATACCTAGAATCTTTTTCAGTACTTGACATTAATATCCTCATGTATCAAGGGAGAAACTGAGGCTTGAAGGGGTAAGGCCATAGGCAGGCTGGGATTTGCAGTTGGGTCTTTCTTTTTTCTTCTTCTTCTTTTTTTTCCTTGCTCTGTCACCCAGGCTGGAGTGCAGTGGCGTGATCTCCGCTCACTGCAACCTCCACCTCCCGGTTTCAAGCAATTCTCCTGCCTCAGCCTCCCAAGTAGCTGGGATTACAGGTGCACGCCAGCACACCCAGCTAAGTTTTTTTTTTTTTTTTGAGACAGAGTCTTTTTTTTTTTAAGACGGGGTTTCACCATGTTGGTCAGGCTGGTCTTGAACTCCCAACCTCAGGTGATCTGCCCGCCTTGGCCTCCAAAGTGCTTGGATTACAGGCGTGAGCCCCCACGCCCGGCCTTTTTTTTAAATTTCTTTTCTTTTGGAGACAGAGTCTTGCTCTGTCACCCAGGCTGGAGTGAAGTGTTGCAACCTCTGCTCACTGCAACCTCCACCTCCTGCGTTCAAGCGATTCTCCTGTCTCAGCCTCTTGAGTAGCTGGGATTATAGGCACGTGCCACCACGTCTGGCTAATTTTTATATTTTTAGTAGAGATGAGGTTTTACCATGTTGGCCAGGCTGGTCTTGAACTCCTGACCTCGTAATCTGCCTTGGCCTCCCAAAGTGCTGGGATTACAGGGATGAGCCACCATAGCTGGCTAGATCTTTATTTATTTATTTATTTATTTGTTTGTTGTTGTTTTGAAGACGATTCTCACTTTATTGCCCAGGCTGAAGTTCAATGTCATGATCTCAGCTCACTGCAACCTCTGCCTCCTGGGTTCAAGCGATTTTCCTGCCTCAGCCTTGAGAGTAGCTGGGACTATAGACGCATGCCATTATGCTCGGCTAACTTTTGTAGTTTTTAGTAGAGATGGGTTTTCGCCATGTTTGGCAGGCTGATCTGGAACTCCTGACCTCAGGTGATCCACCTGCCTCAGCCTCCCAAAGTGCTGGGATTACCGGCATGAGCTGCCACACCCAGCTATTTATTTCTTTTTAGAGATAGGAGTCTCACTATGTTGCCCGGGCTGGTCTCGAATTCCTGGCCTCCAGCAATGCTCCTCTTCTGCTCAGCCTCCTAAAGCACTGGAATTATAGGCATGAGCCACCACACCTGGCCATGAACTTGGATCTTTTTGATGCAGAGCCCTCCTCATTATATCCCACCCTGCCTCCAGTACCTGGGGCCCTTTCTGGGTATTTCCTCATTGCACATATTGAGTGAATACCTGATCTGATTTAACGCTCACAGCTCAGCTATCAGCCCATTTCAGCAATGAGAAGCCTGAGGCTTAGAGAGACTGCGAGGTCTGACACACTGCTGCAGAGATTACAGCTCCAGTCTGTCTGAACCAAGCGCCAAAGCTCTGGATCCTCCACTGTTCACCCCGAATCAGCCGATCCTACAGGGAGCATGCTGCTGCTGCCCAGACACCCTGAGCCGTCTGCCCACTGTCTGTGCCCAGCTGTCCCAGAGGCCAGCAGTTAAATACTGAAGCTGGCACTGCCTGGGAGTGTCATAAAGGGCAGCTGGAACTCGGGACTTCTGTTGTAGAAGATGGGAGGGTGGAGACAGCCAGGCTGCTGAGTGGTGGGCAACATCAGAGAGTCTGGCTTTTTTTCTTTTTTTTTTTGAGACGGAGTCTTGCTCTGTCACCCAGGCTCTGGAGTGAGGTGGCGCGATCTCCGCTCACTGTGACCTCTGCTTACTGCCACCTCTGCCTCCTGAGTTCAAGCAATTATCCTGCCTCAGTCTCCTGAGTAGCTGGGATTACAGGTGTCTGCCACCATGCCCGGCTAATTTTTGTCGTTTTAGTAGAGACTGGGTTTGGCCATACTGATCAGGCTGGTCTTAACACCCGACCTCAGGTAATCCGCCCACCTTGGCCTCCCAAAGTGCATTACAGGTGTGAGCCACCTCACCTGGCCAAGAGAGGAGCTGGCTTGGAAGGCCAACCAACTGGCTCTGTGACCAGAGCAAGGCACGGCCCTGCTCTGACCCTCTGTTAATTCACTTCAGAAACAGGAAATAGCAACAAGAACAGTACTCAGGGGTCAGGTGCAGTGGCTCACGCCTGTAATCCCAGCACTTTGGGAGGCCGAGATGGGTGGATCACCTGAAGTCAGGAGTTCAAGACCAGCCTGATTGACATGGAGATATCTTGTCTCTACTAAAAACACAAAATTAGCCAAGTATGGTGGTGCATGCCTGTAATCCCAGCTACTTGGGAGGCTGAGGCAGGAGAATCGCTTGAACCCGGGAGGAGGAGGTTGCGGTGAGCCGAGATCATGCCATTGCACTCCAGCCTGGACATCAGGAGCAAAACTCTGTCTCAAAAAGAAAAAAATAGAACAGTACTCGGCCTAGCAAGGTATCTCACACCTGTAATCCCAGCACTTTGGGAGGCCATAACAGGAGAATTGCTTGCACCCAGGGGTTTGAGACCAGCCTGGGCAACATGGCGAAGCCCCCTCTTTACAAAAAAATTAGTTGGGCATGGTGGAGCATGCCTATAGTCCCAGCTACTCTGGAGGCTGAGGTAGGAAGATCACTTGAGCCCCTGGGAGGTTGAGGCTGCAGTGAGCTATGGTCATACCACTGCTCTGCAGCCTGAGTGACAGAGTAAAATCCTGTCTAGGGAAAAAAAAAAAAAAAAAAGGCTGGGTGTCGTGGCTCACACCTATAATACCAGCACTTTGGGAGGCTAAGGCAGGCAGATCACAAAGTCAGGAGTTCGAGACAAGCC
This sequence comes from Plecturocebus donacophilus, assembly GCA_004027715.1. Taxonomy (NCBI): domain Eukaryota; kingdom Metazoa; phylum Chordata; class Mammalia; order Primates; family Pitheciidae; genus Plecturocebus; species Plecturocebus donacophilus. Next base: position 56,141 of record PVKP010012607.1, read on the forward strand.
TGGCTAACATGGGGAAACCCCATCTCTAGTAAAAACACAAAAATTAGCCTGGTGTGGTGGTATGTGCCTGTAATCCCAGCTACTTGGGAGGGTGAGGCAGGAGAATTGCTTGAACCCAGGAGGAGGAGGTTGCAGTGAGCCAAGACTGCACCACTGCACTCCAGCCTGGGCAACAAGAGCGAAACTCCGTCTCAAAAAAAAAAAAAAGAAAGAAAAGAAAGAAAGAAAAAGAAAAAAGAAAAATGAATTTTTAAGAACTAAGTCACCCACAATATTGCAAGTGAGTTAATCACCCTGGGGTGCCTCCCAGACATGGAGTCCACCTGGTGAGCTCTCTGATGGAAGCAGTGACCCCAGCCTGCCCATTGCCCTGAGTGTGGTCTTAAACATGTCTTCCCCTCTCTGTTCCTCAATTTGCTCATTCAGAAAACAGGAAGTGTTGGCCAGGCGCAGTGGCTCATGGCCAACATTTCCTGTTTTCTGAATGCAAATCCCAGCAGTTTGGGAGGCCCAGGCAGGTGGATCATGAGGTCAGGAGTTTGAGACCAGCCTGGCCAAGATGGTGAAACCCTGTCTCTATTAAAAATACAAAAATGTCGAGCGCGGTGGCTCATGCCTGCAATCCTAGCACTTTGGGAAGCTGAGGCGGGTGGATCACAAGGTCAGGAGACCAAGACCATCCTGGCCAACATGGTGAAACCCTGTCTCTACTAAAAAATACAAAAATTAGCTGGAGGTGGTGGCGCACGCCTGTAGTCCCAGCTACTTGGGAGGCTAAGGCAGGAGAATTGCTTGAACTCAGGAGGCGGAGGTTGCAGTGAGCGAGATCGCACCACTGCACTCCAGGCTGGTGCTTGTTGGCAACAGAGCAAGACTGTCTCAAAAAAAAAAAAAATACAAAAATTAGCCAGGCGAGGTGGCCAGTGCCTGTAGTCCCAGCCACTCGGGAGTCTGAGTCAGGAGAAACGCTTGAATCCAGGAGGCAGAGGTTGCATGAGCCAAGATCGCGCCATTGCACTCCAGCCTGGGCGACACAGTGAGACTCTATCTCAAAAAAAAAAAAAAAAAAAAAAAAAAAAACAGCTTTTTTCGCTGCGAGCTTTGGAGATGACAAAGAAAAGAAGGAACAACGGTCGTGCCAAAAAGGGCCGCGGCCATGTTCAGCCTATTCGCTGCACTAACTGTGCCCGATGCGTGCCCAAGGTCAAGGCCATTAAAAAATTCGTCATTCGGAACATAGTGGAGGCCGCAGCAGTCAGGGATATTTCTGAAGCGAGCGTCTTTGATGCCTATGTACTTCCCAAGCTCTATGTGAAGCTACATTACTGTGTGAGTTGTGCAATTCACAGCAAAGTAGTCAGGAATCGATCTCGTGAAGCCCGCAAGGACCGAACACCCCCACCCCGATTTAGACCTGCTGTTGCTGCCCCACGACCCCCACCAAAACCCATGTAAGGAGCTGAGTAAAAGATTGAAGACAACTATTCTCTGGAGAAAAATAAAATGGAGATTGTACTTGATATTGCCTATTAAGTGTATCTGTGCTAGATAGGGTGGGGATTTTGTGTGTGTTAGACCAACTGTGAAGTAACAAGCAGTATTTTCATGGGGAGGAAAGCTTATTTATGTCATCAGTTGTTTTTGTTGGGGGGAGGGGTGGGAGGAGATGGAGTCTTGCTCTG
>PVKP010012608.1:0-57829 GCA_004027715.1 Plecturocebus donacophilus
CCACCTCCCAGTTGCCTGTGGAGGTGGCATTGTTCTGTACTTGGCCTGGATTCTGGCCTAGGCTATGTCCTCCCTCTTTCTCTGTCTGCCCCATTTCTGAGAAGCCAAGAGGCTTCTTGGCCTGGCTCAGTGTCTTCAAAAAACAACACTCCACAATGCAGGAGGTGGAAACTTGGTGGGGATGTGTTTCATGTCTGTTTCCTCATCCAAACCTGTTTCTGGATGATTGGGCAACTGCGATGATCATGGAGATCTAGGCTTCCAACCCCGTGTGGGACAGGGATGCTCTACCAGTTTCCATGATCCACTCAGTGGCTGCCTGGCTGTCCTTTTCCCTCTCCACAAGGTGGTGTTGCAATTCACCTGAACTTTCTATCTCTTTCTTGAAAGCCATAGGGCTCGTTAGCTCCTAGGGAAAGTACCTCAAGCACTGACTCTTTTGGCTGCTACTGATGCCAGGGAGTGAGCCAAAGGAATTGGTTTCCTCTGGGTGCAGTGGAGGTTGTGTCAGGGGTACCTGTGGGGTGGTGGGGTGGGGACACCAAGCCTTGGGGCCTGTGGGATCATTCATCAGTCATTTCCCTGGTGATTCCAGCTGGTGTTTGTTAAGGCCTGGGCAACATGGGGAGGGAGCTTCATTGAACCAGCATGTGTTTCACTCACCTCCCCATCCTGAGCGTCCTCTTTCTTAGGGCCACAGTCATGGACAAAAGCCTCACCACAGCTCACTGTACACCTGCAGGAGGGCTGTCCACCAACCTCAAAATCGATGGTTCTCACATCTCTGACCTTTGCCATCACTGAAAAATCTAGCCACAGCTAGACACAGGGCTGGAACAGGGCACCAAGAACAGGATGTGGCAAGCACCCCTGTCACTCCAACACTAGCCTTTCTGGCCAAAGCAACCATTTGGAATTCTCCACCTTCCTGGATGCCCATAGAAGTGGCGTTGTGCTGTATTTGGCCTGGTCTCTGGCCTAGGCTCTGTCCTCCCTCTTTCTCTGTGCTGTTTCTGAGAAGCCTAGAGGTTTCTTTGTCTGGCTTAGTGTCTTCAACAAAGAACACTCCCCAGTACAGCAGGAGGAAGCTTAGTAGGGATGCATTTCATGTCTGTTTCCCACTCAAAATCTGTTTCTGGATGATTGGGTAGGTGCAATGATCATGGAGCAATGAGCTTCCATCCCTGTATGTGACAGGGACACTCTCTCGGTCTCAATGTCCCACTCCATGACTGCCTGCTTAGCCTTTGCCCTCTTCACAAGGCAGTGTTGCAATTCACCTTCCTTTCCTCTCTCATTCTGGATTGCCATCCAGCTCCTCTGCTCCTGGGGAAAGTGCCTATAAGCACTGAATCTTTTGGCTGTCACAGATGCCAGGAAGTGAGCCAAAGGGATTGAGTTATGTTGGATGCAGGGGAGGTTGTGTCAGGGGTACCTGCCTGGTGGCAGGGTGAGGCACCATGCCTTGGGGCCCATGGGATTTCTTTTGTGCCCCACTGAAGTTTTTCTCACATCTCTCCACTGTAACCCCATTCCCGCTTACCCAGGTGGAATCTAAACGGGATTCAAGGAGGATTCTGAAAATCTCATAGGGTGACCTGAATCTCCTCTTCTTCCAGGAGCTGAAGCAGAAGACTGCTCACTCCTGGAGGCCCTGAGGACAGGAGTCCTATGGATTTGACCCTGGCTTGGTCTGGTGCATGCCCCTTTCCCAGGCCTCCCTAGACCCCCCATTTTCACCACATATTTTTCCTCCACCACCTCTGCCACAGCCATTTCTTAAAGGGGTTGAATCCTGACTTTTTGGAGCCAGAGACAAGTCAAGGTCACCTAGTCAGTGTGCATGCATGATGCACAAGCTGCTTCTCAGGTCATAGTGACATTCAGCATTGCCCCGGTGATGGGTTCCTGAGAGTTCAAAAAGGAGGAGCCCCCTGTGGCAGTGTGTCAGGAAAGGGGCTCAGGCCCCTCTTGGTCAGGGCATCCACAGGATAGTCTCCAGACAGGATAGTCTCTGGAGGAAGGGATTCACAGATGGTGGGCCAGGAGGAAGAAACCTCAGGTGGAGGGAGCACTGGGGGAGCAGCATGGAATCCTTGTTTCAGGCCTGTGCCAATGGTGTACAGCTGAGTCTTCCCAAATGTGGTGCCCTGGTCATCTCCAGAACACCTCTGCCTGTGTGCTTATGGGCTGCTCTCATAACCGAGGGTCCTACTGTTGGACAACAGAACCCTACAGCTTCAGGGGCTACCTGAGGGTGATTGATATTCTGCCACTGCTATGTGTCTGTATGTGTGGAAGGGGTGTTGTTTGTGTGTGTACACCTGTATGTCTCTCTCTGGTTTCTGTCTCTTCTTTCCTGCTCCCTCTTTTTCTCACTCTCTGCATCACGGTGTGTGTGTGTGTGTGTGTGTGTGTGTGTGTGTGTGTGTGTGTGTTTGTGTGTGTGTGTGTGTGTGTGTGGCTTGGGACATGTATGCCCTGTGCACCAGAGGGCGGTTTCTTACACAATGACCTCTCTTTTGCTGAGCTTCTCCCTGTGTCTCTGACTGGGTCGTGTGGCTGGTCATCAGTCATTTCCTTGTTGGTTAGATCTGGTGGTGAAGGCCTGAGCAATGTGAGGAGGGTGCTGCATTGGACCAGTATGGGTTTCTGTCACCTCCCCATCCTCAGCAGCCTCTTTCTTAGGACCAATATGATCACACCCCCCAGGCATGGACAAAATCCTTACCACAGCTCACTGTCCACCTGCAGGAGTGCTGCCCACCGACCTCAAAGAAGATGGTTCCCACTTCTCACTCCTTTGTCCTCATTGAGAAATCTAGCCACAACTCGACACAGGGCTGAAACAGGGAGCCAAAAATGGCATGTGGCAAGCATCTCTGTCACTCCAATGTTGGCCTTATTGGCCAAGTCAACCCTTTGGCACTCCTCTCCACAGGATGCCCATGGTGGTGGCATTGTGATGTATTTGTCCTGGACTCAGGCCTAGTCTCTGTTCTCCCACTTTCTCTGTCTGCCTCATTTCTGAGATGCCTAGAGCTTCTTGGTCTGGTTCAGTGTCTTCAATAAAGAACACTTCACAGTCCAACATGGGGAGACCATAAACCTCCATTCACTGTGAAATGTCCCTTTCTAGATTCTACAAAAAATGTGTTTCTAAACTGCTGAAGCAAAACATATCTTCAATTCTCTGAGTTGAACTGACATACAGCAAAGCATTTTCAAAGATAATTCCACTGGGTTAAAAAGTCAGCTTTCTGGTTTTTCGCATAGGGCGGGTGTCATTGGAATTATCTGTTTTTAGATTCTACACAAAGATTGTTTCTTCACTGCTGAATACAAACATCAGTTAAACTCTGGAAGGTGAATGCACAGATTGCAAAGCAGATTCACAAAGAGTTTCCTCTTAGAATTTATTGTGAGATATATATTTTTTTCACCATAGGCCTCCATTCAGTCTGAAATGTGCCTTTCTAGATTCTACCTGAAGTGTGTTTCTAAACTGCTTAAACAAAACATAGATTCAACTCTGTGAGTTGAATGTACACACAGCAAAGAAGTTTCAAAGACATCTTTCCTCTAGGATAAAATGCCAGTCTTTCTGTTTTTTTCCATAAGCCAGGATTTTGCTGGAAATATCTGTTTTATATTCTATACAAAAAGTGTTTCTTTGCTGCTGAATACAAACATCAGTTAAACTCTGGAAGGTGAATGCACCCATTCAAAGTAATTTCACTAATAGCTTCCATTTAGTTTTTATTCTGAGATATTTGTCTTTTCACCCTAGGCCTCCATTCAGTCTGAAATGTCCCTTTCTAGATTCTACCTGAAGTGAGTTTCTGAACTAGTGTATCAAAACATTGGTTCAACTCTCTTAGTTGAACGATCACACAGCAAAGCAATTTCAAATATATCTTTCCTCTTAGTTTCAAAGAGAGTCTTTTTTTTCCCATAGGCTAGGGCTTCATTGGAAATATCTGTTTTTAAAATCTACACAAAGAGTATTTCTAAGCTGCTGAATACAAACATCAGTTAAACTCTGGAAGGAGAATGCACACATTGCAAACAGTGTCACAAATAGCTTCCTTTTAGTTTTCATTGTGAGAGATTTGTCTTTTCACCATAGGCTTCCCTTCAGTCTGAATTGTCCCTTTCTAGATTCTATATGAAGTGTGTTTCTAAAATGCTGAATCAAAACATAGGTTCAACTCTTTGAGTTGAACTGAACAACAGTAAAGCAGTTTCAAAGATATCTTTCCTCTCTGTTTCAAAGCCAGTCTTTCTGGTTGTTCCTATAGGCCAGAGCTTTCTTGGAAATACCTGTTTTTAAATTCTACAGAAAGAGTGTCAGCCAAAATATTCAGTGCCTCAACACACATTCCTCAGGAGCACAGGAGCTTCTTGGCCCTCAAGAATAAGAGAGGAAGGGAAGGTGAATTGTAACAGCCCATGTTGGAGAGGAAAAGCCCAGCCAGGTAGCCATCCACTGGCACATGGAGACAAAGAGAGTGTCCCTGTCCCACATGATGATGGAAGCCCAGAGCTACATGATCTTCACACCTGCCAAAGCATCCAGAAACAGATTTGGAGGGGGAAACAGCCATGAAATGCATCCGCACAAAGTTTCCCCCGGCTGGACTGGGAAGTATTCTTTGTTGAAGACATTGACCCAGTCCAAGAAGCCTCTACAGTTAAAGAGGGAGAACAGAGCCTAGGCCAGGCTCCAGGCCAAATACAGCACAATGCCACCTCCACAGGCATCCAGGACGGGGGAGTGCCAAACAGTTGACGTGGCCAGAAAAGCAAGCATTGGAGTGACAGAGATGCTTGCCACAAAACGTTCTTGGTTCCTCGTTCTGGCTCTGTGTCGAGCTATGGATAGATTTCTCAGTGAGGGTAATGGCTGGAGAAGTGAGAACCATCTTCTTAGTGGTCAGTGTACAGCCCTCCTGCAGGTGGATAGTGAGCTCTGGTGAGGCTTTGGTCCATGGCTGGGGGATGTGACCATCTTGGTCCTAAAAAAGAGGCCACTTAGGTTTCAGAGATGACTGAAACCCATGCTGGTTTGACGCAGCTCACTCCCCAAGTTGCCCAGGCCTTCACAAATGGCAGCTGGTACCGCCGGGGAAATGACTGATGACTGGTCATGCCACACAGGCAGAGATGCAGGGAGAGGCTCAGCAAAAGAGAGGACATCATGCAGGAAACCACCCTCAGGTGCACAGGGCACACATGTCCCAACACACACACACACAAGCACACGCACAGACACAGTGATTCAGAAAGAGAGTGAGTGGGAAAGAAGAGAGAGAGAAACCAGAGAGAGACATATAGGTGCACACACACAAACAACTTCCCTTCCACAAACACAGACACACAGCAGTGGCACAGCATCACTGATGCCCAGGCAGCACCTGAAGCTCTGTTTTCCACCACTAGGACTCTTGGGTAAGAGAGCACCCCTCGGGCACATAGGCAGAGGTGTCATGGAGATGACCAAGGCATGACAATTGGGGAGACTCACCTGTACACAGTTGGTGGAGACCTGAGACTGGGATTCTGTGCTGATCCTCTGGCACTCCCTCCCCTTGAAGTTTCTTCCTCCTGGCCCACATTTGGTGAATCCTGGCCTCCAGAGACTATCCTGTGAATGTCCTTGTGATGAAGGGCCAGAGTACCATTCCTGACACAGTGCCACAGAGCCTCCTTCTCTGTGACATCTCAGGAACTCATCACCAGGGCAATGGTGAATGTCATTATGATCCGAGGAGCAGTTAATGCTTAGGGCATGAACACTGGTGTGGCTGACTTGACTCGTGCCTGGCTCCCAGAAGTCAGGCTGCAGCCCCTTTAAGATACGCTGCAGCGGAGGTGGCAGCAGAGAAAGGGGTGGTGAAAATGGTGGGTTTGCAGAGGCCAGGGAAAGTGGTGTGCACGAGACCAAGCCAGGGTCAAACCCATAGGACTTGTGTCCTCAGATCCTCCATGAGTGAGCGGTCTTCTGCTTCAGCTCCCAGCAGAAGAGAAAATTCAGATTCCTAATGGGCTTTCCTGACTCTACCTAGGATACCATTTAGGATATCACCTGGGTAAGTGGAAATGGGATTACAATGTAGAGAGGAGGGAAGGCACACACTGAGGCTCAGAAAGATCCCTTGGGCCGCAAGGCATGGTGCCCCACCCTGCTACCCGACAGGTACTGCTGATGCAACCTCTCATGCACCCAGGAAAACCCAATCCCTTTGACTCGCTACCTGGCATCTGTGGCAGCCAAAAGATTCAGTGGTTGAAGGAATTTTCCCCAGGAACAGGGGAGCTAGATAGCCCTCAAGGATGTGAGGAAGGGCAGGTGAAATGCAAAATCGCCTTCTGGAGAGGGCAAAGGACACCCAGGCAGCCATCCACTTGGACATAGAGACTGAGAGAGTGTCCCTGACCCACATGGGGATGGAATTCCAGAGCTCCACAATCATCACACCCGCCAAATAAATCAGAAACAGATTTGAAGGGGGAAACTGCCATGAAACACATCCCTACGATAGTTCCCCCTGCTGGACTGTGGAGTGTTCTTTGTTGAAGACACTGAGACAGACCAAGAATCTTCTACAGGGGAAGAGGGAGGACAGAGCCTAGGCCAGAGTCCAGGCCACATACAGCACAATGCCACCTCCATGGGCATCTGGGGGTAGTGCGGAATGGTTAACTTTTTCAAAAGGCCAGCAGTGGAGTGACAGAAATGCTTGACACATCCCACTCTTGGCACCCTCTTCTGGTTCTGTGTCAAGCTGTGGCTAGACTTCTCAGTGAGGGCAAAGTCCAGAGAAGTGATAACCATTTTCTTTGAGGTCAGTGGACAACCCTCCTGCAGGTGGATAGTGAGCTGTGGTGAGCCTTTTGTCTACGACTAGAGGGTGTGGTCATCTTGGTCCTAAGAAAAAGGCTGCTCAGGATGGAGAGGTGACTGAAATCCATGCTGGTCTGATGCAGCTCCCTCCCCACATTGCCCAGGCCTTCACAAACACCAGCTCTAACCACCTGGGAAATGAATGATGACCGGCCATGCGACCCAGGCAGAGACGCAGGGAGAAGCTCAGCAAAAGAGAGGCAGTTGTGCAAGAAACCACTCTCCTGCACACAGGGCACAGGCATCCCAACACACACACACACACACACAGATACACAGACACACACACACACACACACACAGACACATACACACACACACACACACAGAGCAAGTCAGAAAGAGGGATCGGGAAAGAAGAGAGAGCGAAACCAGAGAGAGACATAAAAGTACACACACAGAAACAACACCCCTTCCACACACGCAGACACACAGGAGTGGCACAGTATCACTCACTCCCAGGCAGCCCCTGAAACTGCAGGGTTCTGTCATTCACCACTAGGGCCCTTGAGTGAGAGAGCAGCCCAATGGCACACAGGCAGAGGTGTCCTGGACATGACCAAGGCATGACAATTGGGGAGACTCAGCTGTACACCACTGGCAGAGACAAGAGACTGGGATTCCACCTCTGCCCCAGCTCTCACTCTGCCTGAGGTTTCTTCCTTCTGGCCCACCTTCAGTGAATCCTTGCCTCTGGAGACTATCTTGTGGACATCCTGTAGAAGGGGGCCTGAGCAGTGTTCCTGACACACTGCCACAGTGGCCTTCTCCTTTGTGATGTCACAGGAACCCATCACCGGGGCAAAGGTGAATGTCACTATAACCCTAGTGGTGGCTCATGCTTCATGCATGAGCACTGGTGTGACTCACTCCACTCACGTCTGGCTCTTGGAAGTCAGAGTGCAGCCCCTTTAAGAAATGACTGCAGCAGAGGTGACTGGGGAGAAAGCTGCAGCTAAAGAGGCAGGATTGGGGAGGACTAGGAAAGGGTCATTCACGAGACCAAACCAGGGTCAAACACATAGGACTCGTGCCCTCAGGGCCTCCATGAGTGAGCAGTCTTCTGCTTCAACTCCCGGTGGAAGAGGAGTTTCAGGGCCCCTGATGGGCTCTCTGGACTCTGCCTAGGATAACATTTTGGATCCCCCTGGGTAAGCAGGAATGGAATTACAATGGAAAGAGAAGTCAAGGCCCTCGCTGGGGCTCAGAAAGATTCCATGGGCCCCAAGGCCTGGTGCCCCACTGCACCACCCAGCAGGTATTCCTGATGCAACCTCCACTGTGCCCAGGAAAACCCAATCCCTTTGTCTTGCTCCCTGGCATCCATGGCAGCCAAAAGATTCAATGCTTTAAGGCACTTTCCCAAGGAGGAGAGGAGCTGGATGGCACTCAAGAATGAGAGGAAGTGCCAGTGAATTGCAACACTGCCTTGTCGGGAGGGCAAAGGACTGTCAGGCAACCATCCAATGGGACATGGAGAGAGAGAGAACATCCCTGTCCCACACGGGGATGGAAGCTCAGAGCTCTATGATCATTGCACCTGCCCAATGATCCAGAAAGAGGTTTGGAGGGGGAAAATGACATGAAAAGCATCCCCACGATGTTTTCCCCTGCTGGACTGTGGAGTGTTCTTTGTTGAAGACCCTGAGCCAGACCAAGAAGCCTCTACAGAGAAAGATGTAGATACTTCCAATGAAATCCCAGACTATGGGAAAAATAAGAATGACCGGCTGTAAAACCCAGAAGAAAGATATCTTTGAAAGAGCTTTGCTGTGCATCTGTTCCACTCAGAGAGTTGAACCTAGGTTTTGATTCAGCAGTTTACAAACACATTTCATGTAGAATGTAGAAAGGGACATTTCATAGCAAATTGAGGCCTATGGGGAAAAGACAAATATCTCACCACAAAAACTAAAAGGAAACTATTTGTGAACCTGCTTTGCAATGTGTGCATTCACCTTAAAGAGTTTAACAGATGTGTCTGCTCAGCAGCTTAGAAGCACTCTTTGTGCAGAATAGAAAAACAGATATTTCCAATGAAACCCTGGCTTATGGGAAAAATCAGAAAGACTGGCTGTAAAACTTAGAAGAAAGATATCTTGAAAACTGATTTTCTGTGTGTTCGTTTATCTCAGAGCATTGAACCTATGTTTTCATTCAGCAATTTATAAGCAGACTTCATATAGAAACTAGAAAGGGACATTTCAGACTGAATTCTGGCTAACGTTGAAAAGACAAGTATCTCACCACAAAAAGGAAAAGGAAGCTACTTGTGAAACTGCCTTGAAAAGTGTGCATTCACCTTCAAGAGTTTAACTGATGTGTGTGTTCAGCAGGTTAGAAACACTCTCTGTGAAGAATCAAAAAATATATATTTCCAATGAAATAAGCTTATGGGAAAAACCAGAATGACTTTCTGTAAAACACAAAAGAAAGATATCCTTGAAACTAATTTGCTATGCCTCTGTTCAACTTAGTTGAACCTATGTTTTGATTCAGCAGTTTACAAACACATTTCATGTAGAATGTAGAAAGGGTCATTTCAGAGCAAATGTAGGTCTATGGGGAAAAGATAAATATCTCACCATAAAAAGTAAAAGGATGCTATTTGTGAAACTACTTTACAATGTATGCATTCACCTTACAGAGTAAAACTGATGAGTGTATGCAGCAGCTTAGAAGCACTCTGTGCAGAACATAAAAACAGATATTTCCACTGAAACCTTGGCTTATGGGAAAAACCAGAATGAATGGCTATAAAACCCAGAAAAGGATATCGTTGAAACTGCTTTGCTTTGTGTCTTTTCAACGTAGAGAGTTGAACCTAAGTTATGATTCAGAGTTTAGAAAAACACTTGTATAGAAACTATAAAGGGATGTTTCAGAATAAATGCTGGCCAGTGCTGAAAAGATGAATATCTCACCATAAAAACTGAAATAAAGATACTTGTGAAACTGTTTGCAAAGTGTGCATTTACCTTCCAGAGTTTAACTGAGGTGTGTGTTCAGCAGCTTAGAAACACTATCTGTGTAGAACTGAAAAATAGATATTTCCAATGAAAACTCGCCCTATGGGAAAAACCACAATGACTGGCTTTAAAACCCAGAAGAAAGACATCTGTGAAAATGCTTTGCTGTGTGTCTGTTCAACTCAGATAGTTGAACCTAAGTTTTGATTCAGCAGTTTAAAAACACACTTCGTATAGAATGTACAAAGGGAGATTTCTGAGCGAATGCAGGCTTATGAGGAAAAGACAACTATCTCACCATAAAAACTAAAAGGAAACTATTTGTGAAACTGCTTTGCAATGTGTATATTCACTTTATAGAGTTAAACTCATATGTGTATGCAGTAGCTTAGAAATACTCTTTGTGCAGAATCCGAAAACAGATACTTCCTACAAAACCCCAGCCTATGGGAAAAACCAGAAAGCCTGGCTGTAAAACCCAGAAGAAAGATATCTTTGAAACTGCTTAGCTGTGTGTCTGTTCAACTCAGAGAGTTGAACCTATGTTTTGATTCAGCAGTTTAGAAACACACATCGTGTAGAATGTAGAATGGTACATTTCAGAGAAAATCCAGACCTATAGGGAAAAGAAAATTGTCTCACCCTAAAAACTAAAGGGAAGCTATTTGTGAAACTGCTTAGCAATATATGTATTCACCTTACAGAGTTAAACTGATGTGTGTGTTCAGCAGCTTAGAAGCACTCTTTGTGCAGCATCTAAAAACAGATAATTCCAAGGAAACCCTGGCTTATGGGAAAAATAAAAATGACTGGCTGTAAAACCCAGAAGAAAGATATCTTTGAAACTGCCTTGCTCTTTGTCTGTTCAACTCAGAAAGTTGTACCTATGTTTTTATTCAGCATGTTAGAAGCACACGTCATATAGAAACTAGAAAGAAACATTTCAGACCGAATTCCAGCAAATGCTGAAAAGACAAATATCTCACCAGAAAAGCTAAAAGGAAGATATTTGTGAAAATGCTTTGAAAAGTGTGCATTCACCTTCCAGAATTTAACTGATGTGTGTTTTCAGCAGCTTAGCAATGCTCTCTGTGTAGAATCAAAGAATAAATACTTCCAAAGAAACCCTGGCAAAAGGGAAAAACCAGAAAGACTGGTTGTAAAACCCAGAAGAAAGACATCTTTGAAACTGCTTTGCTATGTGTCTGTTCAACTCAGAGACTTGAACCTATGTTTTGATTCAGCAGTTTAGAAACATATTTCATACAGAAACTAGAAAGGGACATTTTGTAGTGAATACAGGCCAATGTTGAAAAAATGAATATCTCACTGTAAAAAGTAAAAGGAAGGCATTTGAGAAACCCCTTTGCAAAATGTGCATTCACCTTCCAGAGTTTAATTGATGTGTGCATTCAGCAGCTTCGAAACACTCTCTGTGTAGAATCGAAAAATAGATATTTCCAATGAAATCCCAGCATATGTGAAAAAACAGAATATGTTTGACCCAGCAATCCCATTACTGGGTATACATCCAAAGGATTATAAATCGTTCTATTATAAGGACACATGCACACAAATGTTCATTGTGGCACTATTTACAATAGCAGAGACTTGGAACCAACCCAAATGCCCATCGGTGATAGACTGGACAGGGAAAATGTGGCACATATACACGATGAAATACTATGCAGCCATAAAAAACGATGAGTTCATGTCCTTTGTAGGGACATGGATGAACCTGGAAACCATCATTCTCAGCAAACTGACACAAGAACAGAAAATCAAACACCGCATGTTCTCATTCATAGGCTGGTGTTGAACAATGAGAACACATGGAAACAGCGAGGGGAGCATCACACACTGGGGTCTGTGGGGGGGAAATAGAGGAGGGACAGTGGGGCATGGGGAGTTGCTGAGAGATAGCATAGGGAGAAATGCCAGATATAGGTGATGGGGAAGAAGGCAGCAAATTACACTGCCATGTGTGTACCTATGCAACAATCTTGCATGTTCTTCACATGTACCCCAAAACCTAAAATGCAATAAAAAATATTAAAAAAAAGAAAAACCAGAATACTGGCTGTAAACCCCAGAAGAAAGGTATCATTGAAACTGCTTTGCTGTGTGTCTGTTCAACTCAGAGTGTTGAACCTATGTTTTTATTCAGCAGTTTAAAAACACACTTCCTGTAGAAAGGGACATTTCGCAGCAAATGCAGGCCTATGAGGAAAAGACAAATATCTCATTGTAAAAACTGAAAGGAAGCTATTTGTGAAACTTCTTTGCAGTGTGTGCATTCAGTTTACAGAGTTAAATTGATATTTTTATTCAGCAGCTTATAATCACTCTTTGTGAACTATCCAAACAGAGATATTTTCAGCGATACCCAAGCTTGTGGGAAAAATCAGAAAGACTGGCTGTAAAACCCAGAAGAAAGATATCTTTAAACTGTTTTGCTGTGTGTTCATTCAACTGAGAGAGTTGAAGCTATGTTTTGGTTCAGCAGTTTACAAACACATTTCATGTAGAATGTAGAAAGAGACATTTCAGAACAGACTATGGAGAAAAGACAAATATCTCACCATAAAAACTAAAAGGAAACTATTTGCGAAACTGCTTTGCAATGTGTGCATTCATCTTACAGAGTTAAACTGATTTGTGTATGCATCAGCTAAGAAATCCTCTTTAAGCAGAATCTAAAAACAGATATGTCCAACAAAACCACAGCCTATGGGAAAAATGAGAATTACTGCCTGTAAAACCCAGAAGAAAGTCAGCTTTGAAACTACTTTGCTGTGTGTACATTCAACTGAGAGAGTTGAACCTATGTTTTGATTCAGCAGTTTAAAAACACACTTCATGCCGAATGTACAAAGGACCATTTCAGAATGAATGCAGGACAATGGGGAAAAGAAAAATATATCACCATGAAATCTTAAAGAAAGCTATTTGTGAATCTGCTTTGCAATGTTGGTGTTCACCTTACAGATGTAAACTGAAGTGTGTATGGACCAGCTTAGACCGACTCTGTGCAGAATCTATAAAACAGATATTTCCAAGGAAATACCAGGCAATGAATAAAATCAGAATGACTGGCTGTAAAACCCAGAAGAAAGATATCTGTGAAACTGCTTTGCTGTGTGCCTGTTCAACTCAGAGAATTGAATCTGTGTTTTGACTCAGCAGTTTACAAATACACTTCGTGTAGAATGCAGAAAGGGACATTTCAGATCGAATGCAGGACCATGGGGACAAGACAAATATCTCACCATAAAAACTAACAGGATGCTATTTGTGAAACTGCTTTGCAATTTGTGCTTTCACCTTATGGAGTAAACTGATGTGTGTATGTAGCAGGTTAGAAAGACTCTTTGGGCAGAGTCTAAAAACAGACAGTTCCAATGAAGCCCTGGCCTATGGAAGAAACCAGAATGACTGGCTGTAAAACCCAGAAGGAAGATATCTCTGAAACTGCTTTTCTGTGTGTCCGTTCAACTCAGAGAGTTGAGTCTATGTTTTGATTCAGTAGTTTAAAAACACACTTCATTTATAGTGTAGAAACATATATTTAAGAGTGATATAAAAATCACTATAAAAAGACAAATATCTCAACATAATAACTAAATGGAAGCTATTTGTGACACTGCTTTGCAATGTGTGCATTCACCTTACAGAGTTAAACTCATGTGTATGCAGCAACATAGAAACACTCTTTGTGCAGAATCTAAAAACAGGTATTTCCAAAGAAACCTTAGCCCATGGCAAAAACTAGAATGAATGGCTGTAAAACAAAGAGGAAACTGCCTTGCTGTGTGTCCGTTCAACTCAGAGAGTTGAAACTATGTTTCAGTTCAGCAGTTTGAAAACACACATCCTGTAGAATGTAGAAAGGGACATTGCAGAGTGAATGCAGGACTATGGGGAAAAGAAAAATCTCATCATAAAAACTAAAAGGAAGCTATTTGTGAAACTGCTTTGCAATATGTGCATTCACCTTACAGTGTTGAACTGATGTGTGTATGCATAAGCTTAGAAATACTCTTTGTGCAGAATCTAAAAAGACAATTCCAATGAAACCCCAGACTATGGGAAAAAACAGAAAGACTGGCTGTAAAACACTGAACAAAGATATCGTTGAAACTGCTTTGCTGTGTGTCTATTCAACTCAGTGAGTTGAACCTTAGCTTAGATTCAGCAGTTTAAAAACACACATAATGTAGAATGTAGAAAGGGACATTTCAGAGCAAATGCAGGACTATGGTGAAAAGACAAATATCTCACCATAAAAACAAAAAGAAAGCTATTTGTGAAACTGCTTTTCAATGTGTGCCTTCACATTACAGAGTTAAACTGATGTGTGTAGGCAGCAGCTTAGAAACACTCTTTATGCAGAACCTAAAAACATATTTCCAATGAAACCCCAGTCTATGGGAAAAACAATAATGACTAGCTGTAAAATCCAGAAGAAATGTATCTTTGAAGCTGCTTTGGATTTTGTAGTCAAGATGGCCAAATAGACACAACTCTGGTTCACAGCACACAGTGAGAGAGACGCAGCGGTTGTGAAGTCTCCTAGCTCCAACTGAGGTACCAGGTGCATTTCAACAGGTTTGGTCGGATGGTCAGCAATGCCCAGGCTGGGCAGACTGAGGTGGGGAGGGGTGCCACTTCATCCAGAATGTGCATGTGAACAATGAGTCAGAGGCTCACCCTCTGGCACTCTGTTCCAGATACAGTGCTTCCCCCAAAGCCTTAGCAATACACAGAACAGGGGATCTTTGCCAGTCAAGCACTGGGAATTACAACTACAGGGTTGAATAATAATCCAGGACAGTGTCCCAGATTGGCACAGAGATCTAAGCAAACGTATAAGCCCATAAGCAGTCCAGGAGAGCCTGCAGATTGAGATATCCATCTCTCCCTCTGCCTGGAGAGAGAGGGAGCTAAAAGCAAGAAGACAGAGAAAGCAGCTGAACAGGCCTCTCCCCAATGACTGGAGAGACAGTGAGCTGAAAGTGGGGAGACAGCCAGTGTGGCTGGGTGTGTCCCTACCTTCCCCACAAACCCCAGAGGGCTGAAGCACTAACTCTAGTGGGTTAGGCAGCCAGTGCCTCAGTCTGAGCTGAACCCTGAATGATCACCCCTGTGGAAGAAAGGCACAACCCATCATTAAAGGGGTGGGACTAGGCTTCATGTTTTAACAAAAAACACAGGAAGCCTATTTAGCAACAGAACTGTGCTCTTGACAACCCAGCAGTGCCTCCAGGTCAGAGGAAGAAGGGGGCCTAACTTCCCACTGTAAACACAAAGACACAGGAAGCTTACCTAGTAATCTGAAGGAGTCCCTAGAAACCCAGTAGCACCTCAAGAGGCAGACAAGGGACCTCATCAAGCAGCTCCCTGAGATCACAGCTAGGTAAATCCATGAAGATGGGAAAAAACAGCGCAAAAAAGATGAAACCATCAAAGAACAGAACATCTCTTTTCTTTCAAGAGATCACAACTCCTCAACAACTCGGGAACACAACACGATTGAGAAAGAGTGTGACGAATTGACAGAAGCAGGCCTCAGAAGGTGGATAATAACAAACTTTTCTGAGCTAAAGGAACATGTTCTAACTCAATGCAAAGAATCCAAAAACCTTAGAAAAAGGTGAGATGAAATACTAACTAGAATAACCAGCTTAGAGAAGAACATAAACGACTATATTGAGTGGAAAAACACAGCACGGGAACTACATGAAGCAAACACAAGTTTTAACAGCCAAATCAATCAAGTAGAAGAAAGATTATCAGAGATTGAAGATCAACTAAGTTAAATAAAAAGGGAAGGCAAGACAAGAGAAAAAAGAGTGAAACGAAATATACAAAGTCTCCAAGAAATATGTGATTATGTAAAAAGACCTAATCTACATTTAATCAGTGTACCTGAATAAGAAGGGGAGAATGAATCCAAGCTAGAAAACATGCTCCAGGATATTATCCAGGAGAACTCCCCAAGCTTAGCAAGGCAGTCCAACATTCAAATCCAAGAAATACAGAGAATTCCACAAAGATATTCCTCAAGAAGGGCAACCCCAAGGTGCATAATCATCAGATTCACCAGGGTTGAAATGAAGGAAAAAATGCTAAGGGCAGCCAGAGAGAAAGGTCAGGTCACCCACAGAGGGAAGCCAATCAGACTCACAGCGGATCTCTCAGCAGAAACCCTACAATCCAGAATAGAGTGGGGGCCAATATTCAACATCATTAAAGAAAAGAACTTTGAACCCAGAATTTCATATCCAGCCAAACTGAGTTTCACAAGTGAAGGAAAAATAAAATCCTTTATGAAAAAGCAAGTACTCAGAGATTTCATCACCACCAGGTCTGCCATGTTCTAACCCAATGCAAAGAAACCGAGGAACTTGAAAAAGATTTGACAAAATGCTAACGAGAATAAACAACTTAGAGAGGAATATAAGTGAATTGATGGAGCTGAAAAACACAACATGAGAACTTCACGAGGCATGTGCAAGTTTCAACAGCCGAATTGACCAAGCAGAAGAAAGCATATCAGAGGTCGAAGATCAACTCAATGAAATAAAACAAGAAGGCAAGATTAAATTAGAGAAAAAAGGGTAACAAGGAATGAACAAAGTCTTCAAGAAATATGGGACTATGTGAAAAGACCCAATCTACATTTGATAGGTGTACCTGAATGTGACAGAGAGAATGAATCCAAGCTGGAAAATGCTCTTCAGGATATTATCCAGGAAAACTTCCCCAACCTAGCAAGGCAGGCCAACATTCAAGTCCAGGAAATACAGAGAATACCACAAAGATATTCCTCAAGAAGAGCAACCCCAAGGCACATAATAGTCAAATTCACCAGGGTTGAAATCAAGGAGAAAATACTAAGGGCAGCCAGAGAGAAAGGTCAGGTCACCCACAGAGGGAAGCCAATCAGACTCACAGCGGATCTCTCAGCAGAAACCCTACAAGCAAGAAGAGAGTGGGGTCCAATATTCAACATCCTTAAAGAAAAGAACTTTCAACCCAGAATCTCATATCCAGCTAAACTAAGCTTCAAAAGTGAAGGAGAAATAAAATCCTTTACAGACAGGCAATTACTGAGAGATTTGTCACCACCAGACTTGCCCCACAAGAGCTCCTGAAAGAAACAGTAAGCAGAAAAGGAACAAGTAGCAGCCACTGCAAAAGCACACCAAATGGCAAAGACCAAAAATGCAATGAAGAAAATGAGTCAACTAACGGGCAAGAAAACCAGCCAGTAATAAAATGACAGGATCAAATTCACACATAACCATATTAACATTGAATGTAAACAGCCTAAAAGCCCCAATCAAAAGACACAGACTGGTAAACTAGATAAAAAGTCAAGACCCATCGGTGTGCTGTATTCAGGAAATCCATCTCACATACAAAGACACACATAGACTCAAAATAAAAGGATGGAAGAAGATTTACTAAGCAAATGGAGAACAAAAAGAGAAAGGGTTGCAGTCCTAGTCTCTGATAAACCAGACTTCAAACCAACAAAGATCAAAAGAGACAAAGAAGGGCATTACATAATGGTAAAATGATCAATCCAACAAGAAGAGCTAACTGTCCTAAATATATATGCACATAACACAGGAGCACCCAGATACATAAAGCAAGTTCTTAATGACCTAAACTGAGATTTAGACTCCTGCACAATAACAGTGGGAGACTTCAACTCTCAACTGTCAATATTAGACAGATCAACGAGACAGAAAACTAACAAGGACTTCCAGGACTTGAAAGCAGAGCTGGAGGAAGTGGACCTAATAAATATATTCAGATGCTCCACCCCAAATCCATAGAATATACATTTTTATCAGCACCACATCGCACTTACTCTAAAATTGACCACATAATTGGAAGCAAATTATTCCTCAGCAAATGCAAAAGAACAGAAATCATAAGAAACAGTCTATCAGATCACAGAAAAATCAGATTAGAACTCACGATGAAGAAACACACTCAAATCTTCACAACCACTTAGAAATTGAACAATTTGCTTCTGAGTGTCAACTGGATAAACAATGAAATGAAGGCAGAAATAAAGACGTTCTTTGAAACAAATAGGAGTGAAGGTACAACCTACCAGAATCTCTGGGACACCTTTAAAGAAGTGTCAAGAGGGAAATTTATAGCATTAAATGCCCACACGAGAAACAAGGAAAGAGCTAAAATTGACACCCTATCATCAAAATTTGAAGAGCTAGAGGAGGAAGATCAAAAAAACTCAAAAGCTAGAAGACAAGAAATAATTAAGATCAGAGCCGAACTGAAGGAGATAGAGACACAAAAAATCCTTCAAAAAAACCCAACGAATCCAGCAGGTGGTTTTTTGAAAAGATCAATGAAATAGACAGACCACTAATCTGACTAATAAAAAAGAGTAGAGAGATGAATCAAATAGATTCAATAAAAAAAGTTACAGGGGATATCACCACTGATCCCACAGAATTACAAACTACCATCAGAGATTACTACAAATAGCTCTATGCATATAAACCAGTAAACCAGGAAGAAATGGATAAATTCCTGGACACTTGTAGTCTACCAAGACTAAACCAGGAGGAAGTTGAAACTCTGAATAGACCAATAACAAGTTCTGAAGTTTAGGCAGTAATCAATAGCCTACCAGCCAAAAAAAGTCCAGGTCCAGATGGGTTCACAGCTGAATTCTACAAGACGTACAAAGAGGAGCTGGTTCCATTCCTTCTGAAACTATATCAAACAGTGCAAAAAGAGAGAATCCTCCCAACTAATTCTATGAAACCAAAATTATCCTGACACCAAAACCAGGCAGAGACTCAACTGAAAAGGAAAACTTCAGGCCAATATCCTCAACTGAAAAGGAAAACTTCAGGCCAAAAATCTTTAATAAAATCCTGGCAAACCAAATGAAACAACACGTCAAAAAATGTATGCATCACGATCAAGTAACCTTTATCATGGGGATTTAATGCCAGTTCAGTGCATGCAGGTCCATAATGTAATCCATCACATAAAGAGAATCAAAGAAAAAAACACACAATTATCTCAATAGATGCAGAGATTTCCTTTGACAAAATTCAACAGCCCTTCATGCTAAAAACTTTCAATAAACTAGGTATTGATAGAAAGTATCATAAAATGATAAAAGCTATCTATGACAAACCAACAGCCAATATCATACAGAATGGGCAAAAGGTGGAAGAATTCCCTTTGAAATCAGGCACTAGGCAGGGATGTCCTCTCTCACCACTCCTACTCAACATAGTATTGGAAGTCCTAGCCAGGGCTATCAGGCAAGAAGAAGAAATAAAAGTATTCACTTAGGAAAGGAGGAAGTCAAACTATCTCTACCTGCAGATGATATGATTGTATATTTAGAAGACCCCATAGTCTCAGCCCAAAATCTTCTCAAACTGATGAGTGACTTCAACAAAGTCTCAGCATACAAAATCAATGTGCAGAAATCACAAGCATTCCTGTATACCAATAAGGGACAGAGAGCGAAATGAAGAGCAAACTCTCATTCACAATTGCTACAAAGAGAATAAAATACCTAGGAGCAAAACCAACAAAGGGTGTAAAGGACCTCTTCAAAGAAAACTACAAACTACTGCTCAACAAAATCAGAGAGGACACAAGCAGATGGAAAAATATTCCATGCTTATGGTTAGGAAGAATCAATATTGTGAAAATGGCCATACTGCCCAAAGTAATTTATAGATTCAACACTATCCTCATCAAGCTACCAATGACCTTCTTCACAGAACTGAAATAAACCACTTTAAACTTCATATGGAATCACAAGAGAGCCCACATAGCCAAGAAAATCCTAAGCTAAAAGAACAAAGCTGGAGGCATCACACTGCCAGACTTCAAACTATACTACAAGGCTACAGTAATCAAAACACCATGGTACTGGTGCCAAAACAGAGACATAGACCAATGGAACAGAACAGAGGCCTCAGAAACAACATCACACATCAACAACCATCTGATCTTTGACAAACCTGATAAAAACAAGCAAGGGGGAAAGGACTCCATGTTTAATGAATGGTGTTGGGAAAACTGGCTAGTCATGTGCAGAAAGCAGAAACTGTTCCCATTCATGTCATTGTACACTAAAATTAACTCCAGATGGATTAAATATTTAAACATAAAACCTGACACCATAAAAACACCAGAAGAAAACGTAGGCAAAACCATCCAGGACATAGGCATAAACAAGGACTTCATGACTAAAACACCAACAGCAACAGCATCAAAAGCAAAGACAGACAAATGAGATCTAATTAAAATTCAGAGTTTTTGTATGCAAAAGAAACCATCATTAGAGCAAACTGACAATAACAGAATGGGAAAAAATTTTGATGTCTACCCATTTGACAAAGGGCTAATGTCCAGAATCTTAAAAGAACTAAAACAGATATACAAGAAAAAAACAAACAACCCCATTCAAAAGTGAGTGAAGGATATGAACAGACACTTTTCAAAAGAAGACATATATGAGGCCAACAAACATATGAAAAAATGCTCATCATCAGTGGTCATTAGAGAAATGCAAATCAAAACCACATTGAGATACCATCTCATGCCAGTTAGAATGGTGATCATTAAAAAGTCTGTAGACAACAGATGCTGGAGAGTATGTAGAGAAATAGCAAAAATCTTACATAGTTGGCAGGACTGTAAATTAGTTCAGCCATTGTGGAAGACAGTGTGGCGATTTCTCAAGGATCTAGAAATAGAAATTCCATGAGAAGGGTGGATCACGAGGTCAGGAGTTTGAGACCAGCCTAGCCAAGATGTTGAAAGCCCATCTCTAGCAAAAATACAAAAATTAGCTGGGCACAGTGGCACACGCCTGTAATCTCAGCTACTCAGGAGGCTGAGGCAAGAGAATTGCTTGAACCTGGGAGGCAGAGGTTGCAGTGAGCCAAGATCATGCCATTGCACTCCAGCCTTGGTGACACATTGAGACTCTGTCTCAAAAGAAATAAAAATAAAATAAAGAAAATCCATTTGACCCAGCAATTCCATTACTGGATATATACCCAAAGAACTATAAATCTTCCTACTATAAAGACACATGCACATGTATGTTCATTGCAGCCATGTGTACAATAGCAAAGACCTGGAACCAATCCAAATGCTCATCAATGATAGACTGGACAAAGAAAATTTAGCACATATACACTATGGAACACTATGCAGCCATAAAAAACGATGAGTTCATGTCCCTTGTGAGGAATGTGATGAATCTAGAAACCATCATTTTCAGCAAACTGATGCAAGAACAGAAAATCAAATAGTGCCTGTTCTCACTCATAGGCGAGTGTTGAACAATGAGAACACGTGGACTCAGGGAGAGAAGCATCACACACTAGGGGTAGTTGTGGGAGATGAGGGGAGCAACAGTGGTGGGTGTGGGGGCTGGAGAGGTATAACATGGGGAGAAGTGCCAGATATAATATCCTATGCAACAACCTGCATGACCAGCTCATGTACCCAAGAACATAACGTAAAATAATAATAAATTAAAAATTAAAAAGGAAAAGAAACTGCTTAGCTGTGTGTCTGTTCAACTCAGACAGCAGTTTAGAAACACTCTTCGTGCAGAATCTATAACAGATATTTCCAATGAATCCCAGGCCTATGGTAAATACCAGAATGACTGGCTGTAAAACAAAGAAGAAACCGCCTTGCTATGTGTCCGTTCAATTTGGAGAGTTGAACCTATGTTTTGATTCAGCAGTTTAAAACACGCATCATGTAGAATGTAGAAAGGGACATTCCAGAGTGAATGCAGGACTATGGGGAAAAGACAAATATCTCATCATAAAAACTAAAAGGAAGCTGTTTGTGAAACTGCTTTGCAATGTGTGCATTCACCTTACAGTGTTAAACTGATGTGTGTCTGCAGCAGCTTAGAAATACTCTTTGTGCAGGATCTAAAAGCAGATATTTCCAAGGAAACTCAGGTCTATGAGAATAATCAGAAAGTCTGGCTCTAAAACCCAGAAGAAAGATATCTTTGAAACTGCTTTTCTGTCTGCCTGTTCAACTCAGAGTGTTGAACCTATGTTTTGATTAAGCAGTTTAGAAACGCATTTCTTGTAGTATCTAGAAAGGGACATATCAGACTAAATGCAGGCCTGTGAGAAAAAATATGTGACCATAAAAAGTATAAGGAAGCTATTTGTGAAACTACCTTGCAATGTGTGCATTCACTTTAGAGTATTAAACTGATGTGTATATGCAGCAGCGTAGAAACACTCTTTGTGTAGAATCTAAAAGGAGATATGCAGAAGAAGGATATCCTTCAAACTGCTTTGCTGTATGTCCATTTAACTCAGAGAGTTGACCTATATTTTGATTCAGCAGTTTAGAAACACATTTCGTATAGAAACTAGAAAGGGACATTTCAGACTGAAAGGTGGCCTATGCTGAAAAGAGAAATATCTCACCATAAAAATTAAAGGAAACAATTTGTGAAACAGCTTTGTAAATCGTGCACTCACCTTCCAGAGTATAACTGATGTGTGTGTTCAGCAGCTTAGAAACACACTCTATGTAGATTCTAAAAACAGATCTTTCCAATGAAACTCCAGCCTATGAGAGAAATCAGAAAGATATCTGTGAAACTGCTTTGCTGTTTGTCCGTTCAACTCAGAGAGTTGAACCTATGTTTTGATTCAGCAGTTTAGAAACACACTTCATGTAGAACGTAGAAAGGGACACTTCAGAGTGAATGCAGGCCTATCAGGAAAAGACAAATATCTCACCATAAAAACTAACAGGAAGCTATTTGTGAAACTGCTTTGCATTGTGTAGATTCACCTTACTGAATTAAACTGATGTGTGTATGCAGCAGCATAGAAACACTTTGTGTAGAATCTACAAACAGATAATTATAAGAAACCACTGCATATGAGAATAATCAGAAAGACTGGCTGTAAAACCCAGAAGAAAGATATCTTTGAAACTGTTTTGCTGTGTGTCCGTTCAACTCAGAGAGTCGAGTCTATGTTTTGATTCAGCAGGTTGGAAACACACTTCGTTCAGAAACTAGAGAGGAACATTTCAGACCGAATGCAGGCCTATGGGCAAAAGAAAAATATCTCAGCATAAAAATGAAAAAAAGCTATTTTTGAAACTTCTTTGCAATGTTTGCATTCCCCTTAGAGAGTTAAACTAGTGAGTGTGTGCAGCAGCTTAGAAACACTTTTTGTGCAGATTCAAAAAATGGATATTTCCAATGAAACTCCAGGCTATGGGAGAAAACAGAAAGACTGGTTGTAAAATGGAGATGAATGGTATCTTTGAAACTGTTCTGCTGTTTCTCCATTCAACTAAGTGAGTTGAACCTATGTTTTGATTCAGCAGGTTAAAAACACTCTTTGTATAGAAACAAGAAAGGGACATTTAAGACTGAGTGAGGGTCTATGCTGAAATACAAATATCTCACGAAGAAAACTTAAAAGAAGCAATTTGTGAAAATTCTTTGCAATGTGTGCATTCACCTTACAGAGTTAAAGTGATGTGTGTATGCAGCAGCTTAGAAACACTCTTTGTGTAGAATCTAAAAACAGATATTTCCAATGAAACCCAGCCTATGGGAAAAACTGGAAAGACTGTCTATAATATCCAGAAAAAAGATATCTTTGAATCTGATATACTGTGTCTCCATTTAACTAAGAGACTTGAACCTATGCTTTGATTCAGCAGTTTAGAAGCACACTTTGTGTAGAAACTGGAAAGGGACATTTCAGGCTGATTATAAGCCTATGGGGAAAAGACAAATATCTCACAATAAAATGAAACAGAAGCTATCTGTGATACGGACTTGCAAAGTGTGCATCCACCTTCCAGAGTGCCTGTGTTCAGCATTTTGGAAACACTCTGTGTAGAATCTAAAAAGACATATTTCCAAGGAAAACCCAGCCTATGGGAAAAAACAGAAAACTGGATGTAAAACCCAGAACAAAAATGTCTTTGAAATTGCTCCACTGTGAAACCATTCAACTAAGAGAGTTGAACCTGTTTTGACTCAGCAGTTTAGACACACTCTTCATATGGAAACTAGATAGGGACATTTCAGACTGAGTGGTGGCCTATGCTGAAAGGACAAATATCTCACCATGAAAACTAAAAGGAAGCTATTTGTGAAACTGCCTTGCAAAATGTGCATTCACCTTACAGAGTTTAACTGATGTGTGTGTTCAGCAGCTTAGAAACATTCTTCATGTAGAATCTAAAAACAGATATTTCCAATGAAATCCTGGCCTATGAAAAAAAACAGAAAGACTGACTGTAAAACCCAGTAGAAATACACCTTTGAAACTGCTTTGCTGTGTTACCGTCAGCTAAGATAATTTAACTCTTGTTTTCATTCAGCAATTTAGACACACGTCATGTAGAAACTAGAAAGGGACATTTCATACTGAACTGTGGCCTATGGTGAAAAGATAAATATCTCACCATAAAAAAAAGAAGCTATTCATCTTCCAGAGTTTAACTGATGTGTATGTTCAGCAGTTTAGAAACACTCTTTGTGAAGAACCTAAAAACAAGTATTTCCAATGACACACCACCCTATGGGAAAAACCAGAAAGACTGGGTGTAAAACCCAGAATGAAAATGAAAATTTGTTTGAAACTGCTCCACTGTGAGTCCACTCAACTAAGAGAGTTGAACCTATGTTTTGATTCAGCACTTTAGAAACACACCTCGTGTAGAATCTAGAAATGGACATTTCAGATCGAATGCAGACCTATGGGGGAAAGACAAATATCTCACCATAGAATCTAAATGGAAGATATTTGTGGAACTACTTTGCAATGTTTGCATTCACATTACCGAATTTAACTGATGTGTGTATGCAGCAGCTTAGAAAGCCTCTTTGTGTAGAATCTAAAAACAGATATTTCCAGTGAAACCACAGCCTATGGGAACAACCTGAAAGACTGCCTGTGAAACCCTGAAGAAAGATATCTTTGAAACTACTCTGTTGAGTGTCCATTCAACTAAGACAGTTGAACCTATGTTTTGATTGAGCAATTTAGCAACACTCTTCATGTAGAAACAAGAAAGGGACATTTCAGACTGAATCGTGGCCTATGGGGAAAAGACAAATATCTCACCATAAAAACAAAAGAAGCTATTTGTGATACTGCTTTGCAATGTGTGCATTCACCTTCTTAAGTTTAACCACTGTGTGTGTTCAGCAGCTTAGAAACCCTTTTTTTTTGTAGGATCTAAAAATGGATATTTCCAACAAAATCCCTGCCTATGGGAAAAAACAAAGACTTTCTGTAAAATGCAGAAGAAAGGCAACTTTGAAATTGCTTTGCTGTGTGTTCATTCAACTCAGAGAGTTGCACCTATGATTTGATTCATCAGTTAAGCAACACACTTCATGTATAATATAGAAAGGGACATTTCAAACCGAATGCAGGCTTATGGAGAAGAGACAAATATCTCTCCATAAAAACTAAAAGGAAGCTGTTTGTGAAACTGCTTTGCAATGTTTGCATTCACCTTAGAGAGTTAAAATGATGTATCTATGCAGCAGCTTAGAAATACTCTTTGTGTAACATCTAAAGACAGATATTTCCATTGAAACCCTGGCCTATTGGAAAAATGAGAAAGACCAGGTGTAAAACCCACAAGAAAAATATCTTTGAAACTGTTTTGCTGTCTCACCGTTCTTCTAAGAATGATTAATGTATGTTTTGATTCAGCAGTTTAGAAACACACTTCATGTAGAATCTAGGAAGGGACATTTCAGACTGAATGCAGGCTTATGGGGAAAAAACAAATATCTCACTATACAAACAAAAACAATCTAATTGTGAAACTGCTTTGCAAAGTGTGCATTCACTTTCCTGAGTTTAAATGATGTGTGTGTTCAGCAGCTTAGAAACATTCTTCTTGTAGAATCTAAAAACAGATATTTACAAAGAAACGGTGGCCTGTGGGAAAACCAGAAACACTGGCTCTAAAACCCAGAAAAAGATATCTTTAAACTGCTTTGCTGTGTTGCCATTCAACTAAGAGAATTTGACCTATTTTTTGATTCAGCAGTTTAGACTCACTTCATGTAGAAACTAGATAGGGACATTTCAGACTGAATTGCAGCCTATAGTGAAAAGACAAATATCTCACCATAAAAACAAAAAGAAGCTATTTGTGAAACTGCTTTGCAAAGTGTGCATTCATCTTCCAGAGTTTAACTGATGTGTATGATCAGCAGCTTAGAAACACTCATTGTGTAGTATCTAAAAACAGCTATTTCCAAGGAAACCCCAGCCTGTGGGATAAACCAAAAAGACTGGCTGTAAATCCCAAAACAAAGGTATATTTGAAACTGCTTTGCTGTGTGTCCATTCAACTCAGAGAGTTGAACCTATGTTTTGATTCAGCAGATTAGAAACACATTTCCTGTAGAAACTAGATAGGGACATTTCAGAATGAATGCAAGCCTATGGGGAGAAAACAAATATCTCAGCATAAAAGTGAAAAGGAAGCTATTTGTGAAACTGCTTTGCAATGTTTGCATTCACCTTACAGAGTTAAACTGATGTGTGTATGCAGCAGCTTAGAAATGCTCTTTGTGCAGAATCAAAAAATAAATAGTTTCAACTAAACTCCTATGGGAAAAAACAGAACGACTGACTTTAAGTTAAAAAATAGATATTTTGAACAAAATTATCTATTTTCAGACATTTCAGATGGATTTGCAGCCTATGGGAAAGACAAATATCTCACCATAAAAAGAAATAAAAGCTATTTTGGAAACTGCTTTGCAAAATATGCATTCACCTTCCAGAGTTAAACCGACCTGTGTGTTCAGCAGCTTGGAAACATTCTGTGTAGAATCTAAAAACAGATATTTCCAACAAAAAGGACATGTCAGACTGATTTGCAGCCTATGGAGAAAAGACAAATATCTCACCATAAAAAGAAATAGAAGCTATTTGTGAAACCACCTTGAAAACTGTGCATTCACCTTTGAGAGCTAAACTTATGTTTGTATTCAGCAGCTTGGAAGCACACTGTGCAGAATCTAAAAACAGATACTTCCAATGAAACCCTGACCTATGGAAAAAAAAACAGAAACACTGAATTTAAAACCCAGAATGAAAATATATTTGAAACCACTCTGCTGTGAGTCCTCTCAACTAAGAGAGTTGACCTATGTTTTGTTTCAGCAGTTTAGGAACACACTTAGTGTAGAATCTAGGAATGGACATTTCAGATAAAATTCAGGCCTATGGGGAAAAGACAAACATCTCACTGTAAAAACTAAATGGAAGGTATTTGTGAAACTGCTTGGCAATGTTTGCTTTCATCTTAGAGAGTTAAACTGATGTATTTATTCAGCAGCTTAGAAACAATGTTTGTGCAGGATCTAAAAAATATTTCCAATGAAACCCCGGCCAATGGGAAAAACCATCAACACTGGCTGTAAAACACAGAAGAAAAATAACTATGATACTGCTCGGCTGTGTGTCAGTGCAACTAAGAGAGTTGAACCTATGTTTGGATTCGGTAGTTTAGAAACAATCTTTGTATAGAACTAGATAGGGACATTTCAGACTGACTGGCAGCCTATGCTGAAAAGACAAATATCTCACCAAGGAAACTAAAAGGAAGCTATTGGTGAAACTGCTTTGCAATGTGTGCACTCATCTTACAGATTTAAACTGATATGTGAATGCAGCAGCTTAGAAACACTCTTTATGCAGAATTTAAAAACAGATATTTCCAATGAAACAACGGCCTATGGGAAAAACCAGAATGACTGGCTGTAAAACCCTGAAGAAATATCTTTGAAACTGCATTGCTGTGTCGCTGTTCTACTAAGAGCATTTAACCTATGTTTTGATTCGATTCAGCAGTTTAAAAATACACTTTGTGTAGAATCTAGAAAGGGACATTTCAGACCGAATGCAGGCCTATGGTGAAAAGACAAATGTCTCACCACAAAAACAAAAAGAAGCTATTTGTGAAACTACTTTCCAAAGTGTGCATTCACCTTCCAGAGTTTAACTGACTGTGTGTTCAGAAGTTTAGAAACATTCTTCGTGTACAACATAGAAACAGATATTTCCAACAAAATTTCGGGCTATGGGAAAAATCAGAAAGACTGGCTGTAAAACCCAGAAGAATGGTACCTTTGAAACTGCTCTGCTCTTTGTCCATTCAGCTAAGAGAATTGAACCTATGTTTTGATTCAGCAGTTTAGAAACACACTTCGTGTAGAAACTGGAAAGGGACATTTCAGACTGAATTGCAGCCTATGGGGAAAAGACAAATATCTCACCATAAAATAAAATAGAAGCTATTTGTGAAACTGCTTTAAAAATTGTGCATTCATCTTCCAGAGTTTAACTGATGTGTGCACTCAGCAGCTTAGAAACAATCTTTGTGTAGAATCTAAAAACGGATATTCCCAACAAAACCCCTGCCTATATTTCGATTCAGTATTTTAGAAACATACTTCATACAGAAACCAGAAAAGGACATTGCAGACTGAATGGTGGCCTATGCTGAAAAGACAAATATCTCACCATAAAAAATAAAAGGAAGCTGTTTGTGAAACTGCTTTGCAATGTGTGCATTCCCATTACAGAATTTAAGTGATGTGTATGATCAGCAGCTTATAAACACTCTTTTTGTAGAATCTAAAAACAGGTATTTCCAATGAAACCTCAGCCTATGGGAAAAATCAGAAAGACTGGCAGTAAAACCCAGAAGAAATATATCTTTGAAACTTCCTTGCTGTTTGTCCTTTTAATTCAGAGAGGTGAACCTATGTTTTGATTCAACAAGTTAGAAACACACTTCATACAGAGATTAGGAAGGGAAATTTCAGACTGAATGGTGCCCCATGCTGAAAAGGAAATATCTCATCATAAAAAATAAAAGGAAGTTATTTGTAAAACCGATTTGAAAAACATGCATAAACCTTCCAGACTTTAACTGTTGTCTGTGTTCAGAATCTTAGAAACACACTTCGTGTAGAATATAAAAACATATTTCCAGCAAAAAACCTTCCTATGGGGAAAACCAGAAAGACTGGCTGTAAAACCCAGAAGAAAGACGTCTTTGAAACTTCATTGCTGTGTGTCCATTCAACTCAGAGAATTTAGAAACACACTTAGTATAGAAATTAGAAAGGGACATTTCAGACTGAATGGTGGACTATGCTAAAATTTCAATGATCTCACCATAAAAACTAAAAGGAAGCTATTTGTAAAACTGCTTTGCAAAGTGTGCATTCACCTTTCAGATATTAACTGATGCATGTGTTCAGGAGCTTAGATACACCTTTGTGTATAAGCTAAAAACAAGTATTTGCAACAAAACCCTGGCCTATGGGAAAAACCAGAATGACTGGCTGGAAAACCAGGAAGAAAGATATCTTTGAAACTGCTCTGCTCTGTGTCCATTCAACTAAGGGAGTTGAACCTATGTTTTGAATCAGCAGTTTAGAAACACTTCGTATAGAAACTAGAAAGGGGTATTTCAGACTAAATAGTAGCCTATGCTGAAAGAACGTTAACTCACCATAAAAACTAAAAGGAAACCATTTGTGAATCTGCTTTGCAAAGTATATATTCATCTTCCAGAGGATAACTGCTGTGTGTGTTTAACAGCTTAGAAACACTCTGTGAAGAATCCAAAAAGAGATATTCCCAATGAAATCACGGCCAATGGGACAAATCAGAAAGGCTGGCTATAAAACCCAGAAGAAAGATATCTTTGAAACTGCTCTGCTGTGTGTCCATTCAACTAAGAGAGTTGAACCTATGTTTTGATTCAGCAGTTTAGAAACACACTTCGTATGATAATTAGAAATGGACATTTCATACTGAATGGCAGCCTATGCTGAAAAGACAAATATCTAACCTTAAAAATTAACAGGAAGCTATTTGTGAAACTGCTTTGCAAACTGTGTTTTCATCTTCCAGACGTTATCTGATGTGAGTATTTAGCAGCTTAGAAACACACTTTGTGTAGAATGTAAAGATATATATATATATTTACAGTGAAACCTGGACCTATGGTGAAAACCAGAAAGCCTGGCTGTAAAACCCAGAATAAAGATATCTTTGAAACTTCTATGCTGTGTGTCCTTTCAACACAGAGAGTTCAACCTATGTTTTGGTTCAGCAGTTTAGAAACAAACTTCATATAGAAACTAGAAAGGGACATTTCAGACTGAATGACCGCCTAAGCTGAAAAGACAAATTTCTCACCCTAAAACTAAAAGGAAGCTATTCATGAAACTGCTTTGCAAGTATGCATTCACCTTCCAGAGTTAAACTGAAGCGTGTGTTCATCAGCCTAGAAACCATCTTTGTGTAGAATCTAAAAATATATATTTCCAACAAAACCCCAGCCTATGGGAAAACAAGTTAGACTGGCTGTAAAACCCAGAAGAAAGATATTTTTGAAATTGCACTGCAATGTGTCCCTTCATTTCAGAGTGTTGAACCTATGTTGTGATTCAACAGTTTAGAATCTACTTCATGTAGATTCTAGAAAGGCACATTTCAGACTGAATGGAGGTGTATTGTGAAATGACAAATATCTCACAATAAAAATTAAAAGACACTCTATGTGAAACTGCTTTGCAATCTGTGCATTCACATTCCAGAGTTTAACTGATGTGTCTGTGCAGTAGCTTAGAAACACTGTTTGTGTAGAATCTAAGAACAGATATTTCCAATGAGACACTGGATATGGGAAAAACCAGAGAGACAGGCTTTGAACTTCAGAAGAAAGATATCTTTGAAACTGCTTTGCTGTGTGTCCATTCAACTTAGACAGTGGAACCTATTTTTTATTTCAGCAGTACAGTAACAAACTTCATGGAGATTCTAGAAGAGGACATTTCAGACTGAATAGAGGCCTATGGTGAAAACACAAATATCTCACAATAAACACAAAAAGGAAGCTCTTTATGTAACTGATTCACAATGTGTGAGTTCACCTTCCATAGTTTAACTGATATTTGTATACAGCTGTGAAGAAACACTCTTTGTGTAGAACTTAAAAACAGATATTTCCATCAAAACCCTGGCCTAAAGGTAAAACCAAAAAGAATGGCTTTGAAACCCAGAAGAAAGATATCATTGAAACTGCTTTCTGTGTGTTCATTCAGCTCAGAGAGTTGAATCTATGTTTGATTCAGCAGTTTAGAAACAAACTTCGTGTAGAATCTAGAAAGGGACATTTCTAAGTGAATGGAGGCCTACGGTAAAAAGACGAATATCTCACAATAAAAACTGAAAGTAAGCTGTTTGTGAAACTCTTTGCAAAGTGTGCATTCACCTTCCAGAGTTTAACTGATGTTTGTATTCAGCAGCTAAGACACATTCTTTATGTAGAACAGATATTTCCAATCAAATAAATAAAAACAGATATTTTCATTGAAACCCCATCTTACAGGGAAACATGAATGATGGGCTTTGATACCCAGAAGAAAGATATCTTTGAAACTGCTTTGTTGTGTG
Organism: Plecturocebus donacophilus; assembly: GCA_004027715.1. Classification (NCBI taxonomy): domain Eukaryota; kingdom Metazoa; phylum Chordata; class Mammalia; order Primates; family Pitheciidae; genus Plecturocebus; species Plecturocebus donacophilus. The sequence goes on from PVKP010012608.1 coordinate 31,431, forward strand.
TCCATTCTACTCAGAGAGTTGAACCTAAGTTTTGTTTTTAGCAGTTTAGAAACACACTTCGTGTAGAATCTAGAAAGGAACATTTCACACTGAATGGAGGCCTGAGGAGTAAGGACAGATACCTCACAATAAAAACTAAAGGGAAAGTATTTGGGAAACTGCTTGGCAATGTTTGCAGTCACCTTCCTGAGTTTAAATGATGTCGTATCTACAGCATAGAAACACTCTTTTCGAAGAATCTAAAAACGTATTTCCAACAAAACCCCAGCCGTTGGGACAAACCAGAACTACTGGCTTTTAAACCATAGTGAAAATATATCTTTGAAACTGCTTTCAGTGTTTCCATTAACTTCAGAGATTTGAACCTACGTTTTGATTCAGCAGTTTAGAAACATACTTCGTGTAGAATCTAGAAATGTTCATTTCAGCCTCAATGCAGGCCTATGATGAAAAGAAAAATAATTCACAATAAAAACTAAAAGGAAGCTATTTTTTAAATTACTTTCCAATGTGTGCATTCACCTTCCAGAGTTTAACTGATGTTTGTATTCAGCAGCTTAGAAACAATCTTTGTGTAGAATCTAAAAAGACTATTTCCCACGAATCCTGGCCTATGGAAAAAATCAGAAAGACTGGTTTTTAAATCCAGAAGAAAGGTATGATTGAAACTACTTTGTTATGTTTCCATTGAACTCAGTGGGTTGAACTTATATTTTGATTCAGCAGTTTAGAAACTCACTTCTTGTAGATTCTAGAAAGGGACATTTCAGACTGAATGGAGGCCTATGGTGAAATGACAAATATCTCACAATAAAAACTAAATGGAAGCTATTTGTGAAACTCTTTGAAATGTGTGCATTCACCTTCCAGAGTTTAAGTGATGTTTGTATTCAGCAGCTTAGAAACACTCATTGTGTAGAACCTAATAACAGAGGTTTCCAATGAAATCCTGGTGTATGAGAAAAACCAGAAAAACTGGCTTTGAAACAAAGAAGAAAGGTGTCTTTGAAACCACTTTGCAGTGTGTCCTTTCAACTCAGTGAGTTGAACCGATTTTTTGATTCAGCAGTTTGGAAACACACTTCATGTAGAATCTAGAAAGGGACATTTCAGACTGAATTGAGGCCTATGGTGAAAAGACAAATATTTCAAAACAAGAACTAAAAGGAAGCTATTTGCAAAACTGCTTTGCTATGTGTGCATTCTAGAGTTGAACTTAAGTTTCCATTCAGCAGCTTAGAAACAAACACTCTTTGTGTAGAATCTAACAATAGATATTTCCAGTGAAACACTGGGCTATGGGAAAAACAAGGAAGACAGGCTTTGAAACCCAGAAGAAAGATATCTTTAAAATTGTTTTGCTGTGAGTCTGTTCAACTCAGAGAGTAGAACCTATTTGTTGAATCAACAGTTTAAAAACACACTTCATGTAGAAACATACTAGAAAAGTATATTTCAGACTGAAATGAGTCCTATGGTGAAAGGAAAAATATCTCACAATAAACACAAAAAGGAAGCCCTTTGTGAAACTGCTTTGCAATGTGTGCATTCACATTCCACAATTTTTTTTTTGAGGTGGAGTCTTGCTTTGTCACCAGGCTGGAGTGCAGTGGTGCAATCTCGGCTCACTGCAACTTCCGCCTCCTGAGTTCAAGCGATTCTTCTGCCTCAGCATCCCGAGTAGCTAGGACCACAGGCGTGGGTGTGGTGGCACATTCTACAATTTAATTGACGTTTGCATCCAGCAGCGAAGAAACACTCTTTGCTTATAATGTAAAAACAGATTTAGAACAAACCCCGGCCAATGAGAAAAACCAGAATGACTAACTCTGAAACCCAGATGAAAATACATCATTGAAACTACTTTCTGTGTGTCCATTGAACTCAGAGAGTTGAAGCTATGTTTTGCTTCACCAGTTTAGAAACACACCTCATGTAGAATCTAGAAATGGACATTTTATACTGAATGCAGGCCTTTCGTGAAAAGACAAAAAATTCACAAGAAAAACTAAAAGGAAGCTCTTTGTGAAAGTGCTTTGCAGTGTATGCATTCACTTTCCAGAGTTTAACTGATATTTGTATACAGCAGCTTAGGAACAATCTTTTCATATTATCTAAAACTGGATATTTCCAATGAAAGCCTGGCCTATAGGAAAAAGAAAGAAAGAAAGAAAGAAAGACTGGCCTTGAAATCGAGAAGAAAGGTATCTGTGAAACTGCTTTGTTGGGTGTCCATTAAACTCAGAGAATTGAACCTAAGTTTTGATTCAGCAGGTAGAAACTCACTTAAAGTAGAGTCTAGAAAGAAGCATTATAGACTTAATGGAGGCCTAGGTGAAAAGACAAATATCTCACAATAAACACAAAAGGAAGCTCTTTTTGAAACTGCTTTGCAATGTGTGCATTCACCTTCCACAGTTTAATTGATATTTGTATTCAGCAGTGGAGAAACCCTCTTTGTGTAGAACTAAAAACAGATATTTCCATTGAAATCCTAGCCTATGGGTAAAATAAAAAGGAATGGCTTTGAAACCCAGAAGAAAGATATCATTGAAACTGCTTTGCTGTGTGTACATTCAAATCAGAGTTGAACCTATATTATGAATCACCAGTTTACAAAACACAGTTCATGTAGAATCTAGAAAGGGACATTTCAGACTGAATGGAGGCCTATGGTGAAAAGACAAATATTTCACCAAAAAAAACAAAAAACAAAAAACTCAAAGGAAGCTGTTTGTAAAACACTTTGCAATGTGTGCACTCACAGATCTTATCTAATGTTTGTATTCAGCAGCTTAGAAACACTCTTTGTGTACAACCTATAAAGAGATAATTCCATTGAAATCCTGGCCTTTGGGAAAAACCAGAAAGACGAGCTTAGACACCAAGAGGAAAGACATCTTTGAAACTGCTTTGTGTGTGTCTGTTCAACTCAGAGTTGAAACTACATTTCATTTCAGCAGTTTAGAAACAGATCTTGTATAGAATCTAGAAATGCACATTTCAGACAGAATGGAGACCTATGGTGAAAAGACAGATATCTCACCAAAAACTAAAAGGAAGGTACTTGTGAAACTGCTTTGCAGTGTGTGCATTCACCTTCCAGAGTTGAACTTATGTTTGTATTCAGCAACTTAGAAACACTCGTTGTGTAGAATCTAAAGCAGATATTTCCAACTAAATGCTGGATAATGGGAAAAGCCAGAAAGAATCGCTTTGAAACCCAGAGGAAAGATACCTTGAAGCTGCTTTGCTGTGTACATTCAACTCAGAGAGTTGAAAATATATTTTCAATTCAGCAGTTTAGAAACAAACTGCACGGAGAATCTAGAAAGGGAACATTCAGACTGAATGGAGACCTGTGGTGAACAGACAAATATCTCACAGTAAAAGCTAAAAGGAAGCTATTTGAGAAACTGCTTTTAAATGTGTGCATTTACCTTCCAGAGTTTAACTGATGTTTGTATTCAGCAGCTTAGAAACTTTCATTGTGTAGAATCTTAAAACAGATATTCCCAAGGAAACCCCAGCCTATGGGATAAAACAGAAATACTGGCTTTGAAACCCAGAAGAAAGATATCTTCAAAACTGCTTTGCTGTGCATCCACTCAACTGAGACAGTTGAACTTATAATTTGATTCAGCAGTTTAAGAGCACCCTTCATGTAGAATCTAGAAAGAGACATTTCAGACTAAATGGAGGCCTATGGTGAAAAGACAAATATTTCACAATAAAACTAAAAGGCAGTGATTTCTGACACTGCTTTGCAATGTATGCATTCACCTTCCTGAGATTAACTGATATTTGCATTCAGCAGCTTAGAAACACTCTTTGGGTAGATTTTAAAAACAGATATTTCCAATGAAACCCTGGTCTATCTAAAAAACCAGAATGATTCTTTAGTAACTAAGAGGAAAGCTATCTTTTAATCTACTTTGCTGCATTTTTGTCCCAATCAGAGAGTTGAACCTATGTTTTGATTCAGTAATTTGGAAACACACTTCAAGTAGAATCTAGAAAGGGACATTTCAGGCTGAATGGAGGTCTATGGTGAAAAACCAAATATCTCCCAATAAAAACTAAAAGGAAGCTATTTCTGAAACTGTTTTATAACATGGATTTCATCTTCCTGAGATTAACTGATGTTTGCATTCAGCATCTTAGAAACACTCTTTGGGTAAATTTTTAAAACAGATATTTCCAATGAAACCCTGGCCTATGGGAAAAACCAGAGAGACTGGGATTCTGCACTGCTTCCCCAGTGCTCACTCTGCCTGAGGTTTCTTCCTCTTGGCCCACCTTCCATGAATCTTGGCTTCCATAGACTATCCTGTCCAGAGACTATCCTGTGGACATCCCAGTGAAGAGGATCCTGAGCCACCGGGGTCTCCTCCTTTGTGAAGTCTCAGTTACCCATCACCAGTGCAATGGTGAATGTCACAATGACCCAAAGAGTGGCTCTTGCTTTGCACATTTGCACTGGTGAGGTGGACTCAACTTGTGCCTGGCTCTGGGTATTCAGGTTGCAACCCCTTTAAGTAATGGCTGTAGAGAAAGCTTTGGCAAAAGCAGTGTGTTCAGGGAGACCTTAGGACGGGAGAGTCGAAACCAGGGTCAAACCCATAGGACTCATGTCCTCAGGGCCTCCATGAGCGAGTGATCTTTTGCTTTGTTTCCTGGCAAAAGATGAGATTCAGGGTGCCCAACTGGCTTTTCAGACTCTGCCTTGCATACAATTTTGGATCCCAACTGGGTAAGCGAGAATGGGATTACAATGTAGAGAGGTGGGAAGGACCTCACTGGGGCTCAGAAAAATCCCATGGGCCATAAGGCATAGTGACCTCAACCTGCCACACAATAGGTACCCATGATGCAACCTCCCCCTGTACCTAGTGAAACTCAATCCTTATGGCTGGCTCCCTGGCATCCAAAACAGCCAAAATATTCAGTGAGTGAAGGCACTTTCCCCAGAAGCAGAGACCAGGTGGCCCTTAAGAATGAGAGAGGAAGGGCAGGTGAATTGCAACACTGCCTTGTGGAGAGGTCACAGGCAAACCAGGCAGCCATTGAGTGGGACATAAAGACTGAGAGAGCATCCCTGTCCCACATGGGGATGGAAGCCCAGAGCTTCACAATCATCGCACCTGCCCAATCATCCAGAAACAGATTTGGAGGGGGAAACAGACATGAAATGCATCCCCACCAAGTTTCTCCCTGCTGGACTGGGGAGTATTCTTTGTTGAAGACACTGAGCCAGCTAAGGAGCCTCTAGGCTTCTCAGAAATGGGGCAGAGAGACAAAGAGCCTAGGCCAGAGTCCAGGACAAATACAGCTCAATGCCACCTCCATGGGCATCTATGGAGATGAGTGCCAAGTGGTTGAGTTGGACAGATAGGCCAGCATTGGAGTGACAGAGATGCATGCAACATCCCCTTCCTGGCTCCCTGTTCTAGCACTGTGTCAAGCTGTGGCTAGATTTCTCAATGAAGGCAAAGGTGAGAGAAGCAAGAACCATCATCTTTGAGGTCGGTGGGAAGCCCTTCTGCAGGTGGACAGTTAGCTGTGGTGAGGCTTTTGTCCATGGCTGGGTGGTGTGATCACCTTGGTTCTGAGAAAGAGACCGCTCAGGATGGGGAGGTGACTGAAATCCTTGCTGGTCCAACGTTGCTTCCTAACCCCATTTCTTAGGCCTTGACAAACGCCAACTGGAACAGCTGGGGAAATGACTGATGACCGGCCATGGGACCCATGCAGAGACAGGGCTCAGCAATAGAGAGGCTGTCATGCAAGAAACCACCTCCAGTGCATAGGTCATACCTGTCCCAACACACACACACATGCACACATGCACACAGGTACACACAGATGCAGAATGAGAAAGAGATGAAGCAGGTAAGAAGAGAGAGAGAGAAACCAGAAAGAAATACAGGTGCACACATACAAACAACACCCCTTCTACACACACAGACAAACAGCAGTGGCAGAGTATCACTTAACCCCTGGCAGCCCCAGAAGCTTCAGGGTTCCATTGCTTACCACTAGGACATTCAGATGAGAGAGTAGCCCACAGGTACACAGACAGAGATGTCCAGGGGATGTCCAGGGAATTATATTTGGGGAGACTCACCTGTACACTGTCAGCGCAGGCTGGTGACTGGGATTCTGTGCTTCTCCCCCAGCTCTCCCACCACCTGAAGTTTCCTCCTCCTGGCCCACATTCAGCTAATCCAAGCCTATGGAGACTATCACGTGGATGTCCTGGCAAGGAGGGGCCTGAGCCCTGTTTCTGACACAGTGCCATGGGAGGCTCCTCCTTTGTGACATCTTAGGAACCCATCACCAGGCAACAGTGAATGCCACTATGACCTGATAGCGGCTCAGGCTCCATGCATCAGCAATGGTGAGGAGGACATGACTCCTGCCCGGCTCTGAAAAGTCATGATGCGGCCAGTTTAAGAAATGGCTGTGGTGGACTTGGCAGCTGGGAAACCGGCAGCAAAAGTGGTGGGTTTGGGGAGGCCTGGGAAAGGGGCGTGCACGAGGTCAAATCCACAGGTCAAATCCACAGGACTCATGTCCTCAGGGCCTCCAGGATGGAGAGGTCTTCTTCTTCTGCTCCCCATGGAAGAGGAGATACTGGGTGTGCTATAGGCTCTCCAGACTCCACTTAGGATACCATTTTGGATCCAACTTGGTTAAGTGTGAATGCAATAACAATGGAGGGAGGCTGGAAGGCCCTTGCTGGTGTTGAGAAACATCCCATGGGCACAGAGAGTAGTGCCCCTCCCCACCACCAGGCAGGTACTCCTGATGCAACCTCCCCTGCACCCAGGGAAACCCAATCCCTTTGTCTTTCTCCCTAACATGTGTGGCAGCCAAAAGATTCAGTGATTGAAGGCACTTTCCCCAGGAGCAGATGAGCCAGATGGCCCTCAAGAATCAGAGGAAGGGCAGGTGAATTGCAACACCACCTTGTGGAGAGGGCAAAGGCCACCAAGGCAACCATCCAGTGGCAAATGGAGACTGAGAGAGTATCACTTTTCCACACTAGTATGGCAGCCCAGAGGCCCACGATCATCGCACCTGCCCAATCATTCAGAAAGAGGTTTGGAGGGGGAAACATACATGAAATGCATCCCCACAAAATTTCCCCCTGCCTGACTGGGGAGTGTTCTTTGTTGAAGACACTGTGCCAGATCAGGAAGCCTCTACAGAGAAAGAGGAAGGACAGAGCCTAGGCCAGAGTACAGGGCAAATACAGCACAATGCCACCTACATGGGCACAAGATGTGGCTAGATTTCTCAGTTAGGGCAAAGGTCAGAGAAGTGAGGACCATCTTTTTTGAGGTCAGTGGGCAGCCCTCCTGCATATGGACAGTAATTTATGGTGAGGCTTTTGTCCATGGGTGGGGAATGTGATCTTCTTGGTCCTAAGAAAGAGGCTGCTCAAAATGGGGAGGAGACTGAAACATATGGTGGTCCAACACAGCTCCCTCCCCACGTTGCACAGACCTTGACAAAAGCTAGCTGGAACGGTCAGGAAAATGACTGATGACTGGCCATGCAACCCTGGCAGAGATGCAGGGAGAGACTCAGCAAAAGAGGGGCTGACATGCCAGAAACCACTCACTGGGGCACAGGGCACACATGTCCCAACACACATACACACACACACACACACACAGATACACGTAGCTAGTCTAAAAGAGAGGCAGTGGAAAAGAAGAGAGAAACCAGAGAGAGACATACAGGTGCACACACAGAAACAACATCCCTTCCACACACACTGTCACATAACAGTAGCACAGTATCACTCACCCCCAGGCAGCCCTTGAAGCTGAAGGGTTCTGTTGTCGATCACTAGGACCCTTGAGTGAGAGAATGGCCCATGGGCAGAGAGGCAGAGGTGTCCTGGAGGTGACCAGTGCATGACAATTGGGGATATTTACTTGTACATAGTTGGCAGAGACCTGACACTGGGATTCCGTGTTGATCCCCCAGTGCTGAATCCACCTGAGGATTCTTCCTCCTGGCCCACCTTTGGTGAATCCTGTCCTCTGGAGACTATTGTGTGGATGTCCTGGTGAGGAGTGTCCTGATTATTGCTCCTGACACACTGCCACAGAGACTTCATATACTCCTTTGTGAAGTCTCAGTAACTTATCACTGGTGCAAGGGTAAATGTCACTATGACCTGAGGAGCAGCTCATGCTTTGTGCATGTGCACTGGCATGGACGACTTGACTTGTGCTCAGCTCCCGGAGGTCAGGCTGTGGCCCTTTTAAGAAATGGCTGTAGCAGAGGTGGCGATGGAGAAAGTAGCAGCAAAAGTGATGGGTTTCAGGAGGCCTGGGAAAGGGGTGTGTGCAAGACCAAGCCAGGATCAAATCCATAGGACTTATGTCCTCAGAGCCCCTGAGAGTGAGCAGTCTACTTTGGCTCCCAGCTGAAGAGGAAATTCTGAGTGACCGATGAGCTCTTTGTACTCCACCTAGGATTCCATTTAGGATCCCACCTGGGTAAGCGGGAATGGGATTACAATTGTGAGAGACGGGAATGCCCTCTCTGGGGCTCAGAAAGATCCCATTTGCCCCAAAGAGTGGTGCCCCACCCTGTCACCCTGCAGGTACTCCTGATGCAATCCCACCTGCACCCAGGGAAACCCAATCCCTTTGGCTGGATCCCTGACATCCATAACAGCCAAAAGATTGAGTACTTGAAGGCACATTCCCAAGAGCAGAGGAGCCAGATGGCCCTCAAGAATGAGAGGAAGTGCGGGTGAATTGCAACATCAACTTGTGGAGAGGGCAAAGGGCAGCCAGGCAGCCATCCAGTGGGACATGGAGACTGAGAGGCCATACCTGTCCCACAAGTTGGTGGAAGCCCAGAGCTCCACGATCATCTCACCTGCCCAATTATCCAAAAACAGGTTTGGAGGGGGAAACTAACATGAAACACATCTCCATGATGTTTCTCCCTGCAGGACTGTGGAGTGGTCTTTGTTGAAGACACTGAGCCAGACCCAAAAAACTTCTACAGAGAAAGTTGGAGGATGGAGACTAAGGCAAATTTGCGGCCAAATACAGCACAATGCCACCTCCACGGGCATCAGGGTTGGGGGAGTGCCCAACGGTTGACTTGGTCAGAAAGTCCAGCGTTGGAGTGAGAGATGCTTGCCACATCCCATACTTGGTGCTTTGTTCTGGCCCTGTGTTCTGGCTGTGGCTAGATTTGTTAATGAGGGCAAAGGTGAGAGAGGTGAGAGCCATCTTCTTTGGGGACAGTGGGCAGCCCTCTTGCAGGTGGAGAATGAGCTGTGGTGAGGATTTTGTCCATGGCTGGGGAATGTGATCATCTTCATCCTCAGAAGGAGGCTGCTCAGGTTAGGGAGGTGACTGAAACCCATGCTGTTCCTGCTCAGTTCCCTCCCCACATTGCCCGGTCTTTCAAAAATGGCAGCTCTAACAGCCAGGGAAATGACTGATGATCGGCCACTTGACCGAGGCAGAACTCGGGGCAAGGCCCAGCCAAAGAGAGGCTGTCATGCCAGAAACCACATTCTGTCACACAGGGCACACACATCCAAACACACACACACACACACACACACACACACACACACACACACACACACACACAGATGCAGTGAGTCAGAAAGGTGAGCACTAAAGAGAAGAGAGAGAAACCAGAGAGAAACATACAGGTGCACACACACAAACAGCACCACTTTCACACACAAAGACACACAACAGTGGCACAGTATCACTCACCCTCAGGCAGACCCTGAAGCTGCAGGGTTCTGTTGTCCACCACTAGGACCTTTGGGTGAGAGAGCAGCACATGGGCACACAGGCAGAGCTATCCTGGAGATGACCAGGGCACTACATTTTGGGATACTCATCTGTACACCATTGGCACAGGTCTGAGATTGGGATTCCACGCTGCTCCCCGGGTGCTCCCTCCATCTGAGGTTTCTTCCCCCAACCCACCTTCAGTGAATCCTTGCCTCTGGAGGCTGTCCTGTGAACATCCTGGAGAGGAGGAAGCTGAGCCCCATTCCTGACATATTGCCACAGGGGTTCTTCCTTTGTGAAGGACTCGAATTGTGCCTGGCTCCAGGAGGTCAGGCTGCGGCCCTTTTAAGAAATGTCTGTGACACAGGTGGTGGCAGAGAAAGCTGAGGCAAAATTGGCAGGTTTGGGGAGGCCTGGGAAAAGGGCTTGTGTGATACCAAGCCATGGTCAATCCCATAGGACATGTGTTCTCAGGGCCTCCAAGAGCAAGTGGTCTTCTGCTTTGACTCCCAGTAGAACAGAAGATTTGGGGCACCAAACAGGATCTCTGGACTCCTCCTCAGATTCCATTTAGGATCCAACCTGGGTAAGGGGGAATGGAATTACAATGGGGAGAGGCAGGAAGGAACTCACTGAGGCACAGAAATATCCCATAGGCCCCAAGGCATGGTGCCCTACCTTGCCACTGGGCAGGTACCCCTGATGCAACCTCCCCAGCACACAGCACAACCCAATCCCTTTGGCTCACTCCCTCACATCTGTGGCAGCCAAAAGATTCAGTACTTGAAGTCATTTTCCCCAGGAGCAGTGAAGCCAAATGGTGCACAAGAAAGAGAGGAATGGCAGGTGAAATACAATACCTTGTGTAGAGGGCAAAGGCCAGCCAGGCAGCCTTCCGGTGGCACTTGGAGAGTGAGAGAGGGTCCCTGTCCCACATGAGGATGGAAGCCTAGAGTTCCACAATCATCTTACCTCCCCAATCATCCAGAAACAGGTTTGGAGTGGGAAACAGACAAAAAGCATCCCCACGAAGTTGTTTCCCCTGCTGCACTGTGGAGTGTTCTTTATTGAAGACTCTGAGTCAGACCAAGAAGCCTCTACAGAGAAACAGGGAGGACAGAGCCTATGCCAGAGTCCAGGCCAAATACAGCACAATGTCACCTCCACAGGCATCCAAAGGCCAAATGGTTTCCTTGGCCAGAAAGGCCAGTTTTGGAGTGACAGAGATGCTTGCCACATCCCGTTTTTAGTGTCCTGTTCTGGCCCTGTGTGGACCTGTGGCTAGATTTCTCAATGAAGGCAAAGGTGAGAGAATTGAGAACCACTTTTTTTGAGGTCAGTGGGCAGCCCTCCTGCAGGTGGACAGTGAGCTGTGGTGAGACTTTTGTCCATGGCTGGAGGGTGTGGTCCTCTTGGTCCTAAGAAAGAGGCCTCTTAGGATGGGGATGTGATTGAAATCCATGCTGGTCCAATGTGGCTCCCTCTCCATGTTGCCCAGGACTTCACAAATGCCAGCTGGAACCACTGGGGATACGACTGATGACCGGTCATGTGACTCAGGCAGAGACGTGGGGAGAGGCTCAGCAAAAGAGAGGCCATCATGCAAGAAACCACCCTCTGGCACACAGGGCACATGCATCACAACACACACACACACACACACACACACACACACACACACACACACAGATGCAGGGAATAAAAAAGAGAGGGAGCAGGAAAGAAGAGTGAGAGAAAGCAGAGAGAGGCATACAGCCACACACACACAAACAACACCCTTTCCACAAACACAGACACACAGCAGTGGCAGAGTATCACTCACTCCTAGGCAGCCCCTAAAGCTGCAGGGTTCTCTTGTCCACCACTAGGACCCTCAGGTGAGAGAGAAGCCCAGGTGCACACAGGCAGAGATGTCCTGGAGTTGAGCAGGGCATGACATTTGGGGAGACTCACCTGTACACTGTTGGTACAGGCCTGAGACAGGCATTTCACCCTACTTCACCACTCTCCCTGTGCCTGAGGTTTCTTCCTCCTGGCCCACCTTCAGTGAATCCTGGCCTCCAGAGACTCTCCTTTACAGAGACTACCATGTGGACGTTATGGCGTGGAGGGGCCTGAGCCCCATTCCAGACACATGTACACAGGGCTTTCCTCCTTTGTGAAGTCTCAGGATCCCATCACCAGGGCAAAGGTGAACTTCACTATGACCTGAGGAGTGGCTTGTGCTTCGGGCATACACACTGGCGAGGCTCTACAATCATCTTACCTGCCCAATCATCCAGAAATCAGTTTGGAGGGGGAAATGAGGATGAAAGTCATCCCCATGAGGTTGTTTCCCCCTGCTGGACTGTGGAGTGTTCTTTGTTGAAGACACTGAGCCAGACCAACAAGCCTCTAGGCTTCTAATAAATGGGGCAGACAGAGAAAGAGAGAGGACAGAGCCTATGCCAGAGACCAGGGCAAATACAGCACAATGCCACCTCCACGGACATCTGAGAGTGGGGGGAGTGCCAAATGGTTGCCTTGGCCAGAAAGGCCAGCGTTGGAGTGAGACATGCTTGCCACATCCTGTTCTTCATGTCCTGTTCTGGCTCTGTGTTGAGCTGTGGCTAGATTTCTCAATGAAGGCAATGGTGAGAGAACTGGGAACCATCTTCTTTGAGGTCAGTGAGGTTGACAGTGAGTTGTGGTGGAGCTTTTGTCCATGGCTGGTGGGTATGATCATCTTGGTCCTAAGATAGAGACCACTTGGGATGGGGAGATGAATGAAACCCATGCTAGTACAATGCAACTCACTCCCTGCATTGCCCAGGCCTTCACAAACTCCAACTGGCACCATGGGGAAAATGATTGATGACTGGCCATGTGACCCAGACAGAGACATGGGGAGAGGCTCAGCAAAAGAGAGATAATCATGCAAGAAAGCACCCTCTGGCACACAGGGCACACACATCCCAACACACACACACACACACAAACACACACACATATAAACATACACATAGAGAGTGAGAAAGAGGGAACAGAAAAGAAGACAGAGAGAAACCAGAGAGACATGCAGGCACACACACAAAAACAACACCCCTTCCACAAACATAGACACACAGCAGTGGCAGAGTATCACTCACCCCCAGGCAGACCCTGATACTGCAGTGTTCCATTGTCCACCACTAGGACCCTTGGGTGAGAGAACAGTCCACGGGCACACAGGTAGTGGTGTCCTGGAAATGACCAGGGCACAACATTTGGGGAGACTCACCTTACACCATCGGCACAGGCCTGAGACTGGGATTCTGCAACGCTCCCCTGGTGCTCCCTCTACCTGAGGTTTCTTACTCCAGGCCCACCTTCAGCGAATTCTGGCCTCTGGAGACTATCCTGTGGATGTCCTGGCAAAGAGGCGCCTGAGTCCCGTTACTGCCACACTGCCACAGGGGGCTTCTCCTTTGTGACATCTCAGGAACCCATCACCTGGGCCATGGTGAATATCACTATTACCAGAAGTGAGGCTTGTGCTTCGTGTATGCTCACTGATGTGGCCAGCTGCACTCACACCTGGCTCCCAGAAGTCAGGCTGTGGCCCTTTAAGAAGTGCTTGTGGCAGAGGTGATGGAGAAAGTGATGGTGAAAGCAGCGGGTTTTTGGGAGGCCGGTGAAACTGTTGTGAGCGAGACCAAGACAGGGTGAAACCCACAGGAGATGTGTCCTCAGGGCCTCCACGAGTGAGTGGTCTTCTGCTTTGGCTCCCAGTGGAAGAGGAGATTCAGGGCGCCTGATGGGCTCTCCGTGCTCCTCCTCAGATTCCATTTTTGCTCCCACCTGAATAAGCGGGAATGGGATTACAATGGAGAGAGATGGGCAGGCCTCGCTGGGGCTCAGAAAGATCCCATGGGCCCCAAGTCATGGTGTCCCCCCCCCGCCACCCAGCAGGTACCCCTCATACAACCTAACCCTGCACCCAGCGAACTGCAATCCCTTTAGCTCGCTCCATGGCATCCCAGGCAGCCAAAAGATTCAGTGCTTGAAGGCACTTTCCCCAGAAGCAGAGGAGCCAGATGGCCCTCAACAGTGAGAGAGGAAAGGCAGGTGAATTACAACACCGCTTTGTGGAGAGGGGAAAGTCCAACCAGGCAGCCATTAAGTGGGACATGGAGACTGAGAGAGTTTCCCTGTCCCACATGGGAATGCAACTCAGAGCTCCATGATTGTCACACCTGTCCACTTATCCAGAAACAGGTTTGGAGGGAGAAACAAACATGAAACCCATCCCTGCCAAGTTTCCCTCTGCTGGACTGTGGAGTATTCTTTGTTGAAGACACTGAGCCAGACCAAGAAGCCACTAGGCCTCACAGAAATGGAGCAGACAGGGAAAGAGGGAGGACATAGCCTAGGCCAGAGTCCAGGCCAAATACAGCACAATGCCATACCCACGGGTATCCAGGTGGTGGGGGGAGTGCCAAACTGTTGCCTTGGCCAGAAAGGCCAGCATTGGATTGACAGAGATGATTGCCACATCCAGTTCTTGGTGCCCTGTTCCAGTCCTATGTCGTGCTGTGGCTAGATTTCTAAATGAAGGCAAAGGTGAGAGAATTGAGAACCATCTTCTTTGAGGTCCCTGGGAAGCCCTCCTGCAGGTGGAAAGGAGCTGTAGTGGGGCTTTTGTCCATGGGTGATGGGTGTAATCATCTTAGTGCATTCTCTCAGAATGGGGAGGTGACTGAAACCCAGGCCTCCACAAACAAGCAGTCTTCTGCTTCACCTCCTGGCAGAAGATGAGATTCAGGTGGTCCAGTTGGCTCTCTAGACTGCTCCTCTGATCCCTTTTAGATCCTACCTGAGTAAGTGGTAATGAGATTAAAATGGAGAGAGGCGGGAATAGCCTCCCTGGAGCTCAGAAAGATCCCATGTGCCCCAAGGCATGGTGCTCTACCCTGTCACCCAGCAGGTATCCATGACACAACCTAACCCTGCACCCAGTGAAACCCAATCCCTTTGGCTCACCCCTGACATCCATGGCAGCCAAAAGATTCAGTGCTTGAAGGCACTTTCCCCAGGAGCAGAGGAGCCAGATGGCCCTCAAGAATGAGAGAGGAAGGGCAGGTGAATTGCCTTGTGAAGAGGGCAAAGGAAAACCAAGCAGTCATCGAGTGGGATGTGGAAAGTGAGAAAGTGTCCCTGTCCCACTCAAGGATGGAAGCCCAGAGCTCCATGTTCATCGCACCTGCCCCATCATGCAGAAACAGGTTTAGAGGGGGAAACAGACATGAAACACATCCCCATGAAGATTCCTCCAGCTGAACTGTGGAGTGTTCTTTGTGGAGGACACTTAGACAGACCATGAAGTCTCTACAGATCCTAGGCCAGAGTCCCGGCTAAATACAGCACAATGCCAACTTTGTGGGCATCTGGTGGGTGGGAGTGCTAAATGGTTGACTTGGCCAGAAAGGCCAGCATTGGAGTGACAGAGACTGTTGGGACATTCTATTCTTGGCAACCTGTTCTGGCCCTGTGTTGAGCTCTGGCTAGATTTCTCTGTTTGGGCAAACATGAGAGAAGTGAGAACCATCTTCTTTGAGATCAGTGGGTAGCCCTCTTGCAGGTGGACAGTGAGCTGTAGTGAGGCTTTTGTCCATTGCTGGCGGGGGTGTGATCATCTTGATCCTAAGAAAGAGGCCACTCAGAATAGGGAAGTGACTGAAACCCACGCTGTTCCAATGCAGCTCCCTCCCCATGTTGCCTAAGCCTTCACAATCGCTAGCTGGAACTGCTGGGGAAATGACTGACCACCAGCTACCCGTCCCAGGCAGAGATGCAGGGAGAGGCTCAGCAAAAGAGAGGCCATCGTACAGAAAACCGTCTTCTGGTGCACAGGCCACGAGCATCCCAACACACACACACACACACACACACACACACACACACAGTAAGAAAGAGAGTGAGCAGGAATGAAGACAGAAAGAGACATACAGGGACACACACACAAACAAGACCTCTTCCACACAAACAGACACACAGCAGTGTCAGAGTGTCACTCATCCCCAGGCAGACCCTGAAGCTGCAGGGTTCTGTTGTCCACCACTAGGACCTTCGGTTGAGAAAGCAGCCAATGGGGACACAGGCAAAAGTGTCCTGGAGATGACCAGGGCATGACATTTGGAGAGACTCACCTGTACACCATCGGTGAAGGCCTGAGATTGGGATTCCACTCTGCTCCCCCAGTGCTCCCTCCACCTGAGGTTTCTTCCTTCTAGCCCACCTTCCATGAATCCTGACCTCTGGAGGCTATCCTTTCTGGAGACTATCTTGTGTACCTCATGACATAGAGGGGCCTGAGCACCATTCGTGACACACTGCCACTGGAGGCTCCTCTTTGTGGCATCTCAGGAACCCATCACCAGGTTAACAGTGAACGTCGGTATGACATGAGGAGCAGCTTGTGCTTTGAACATGCTCACTGGCGAGGTGGACTCAGTTTCAAAGACAGTCTTTTTGGTTTTTCCCTTAGGCCTGGGTTTCATTGGAAATACGTTTTTAAAATCTACACAAAGAGGGTTTCTAAGCTGTTGACTACCAACTTCAGTTAACTCTACTAAGTAAATGTACAAATTTCAAAGCATTTCCACGAACAGCTTCCTTTTAGTTTTTATTGTGTTATTTTTCTTTTCACAATATACCTTCATTCAGTCTGAAATATCCCTTTCTAGATTCCACATGAAATGTGTTTGTAAACTGTTAATCAAAACATAGGTCCAACTCTCTGAGTTGGAAGGACACACTGTAAAGCAGTTTCAAAGATGTCTTTCTGATGAGTTTACTGCCAGTCTTCCTGTTTTTTTCCCCATAGGCCTGGGTTTCATTGGAAATATCTGTTTTCACATTCCACAAAACATGTGTTTCTAAGCTACTGAAAACAAACATCAGTTAAAATCTGGAAGGTGAATGCACACATTGCAAAGCAGTTTAAGAGACAGCTTTCTTTAAGTTTTTATTGTGAGATATTTGTCTTTTCACCATAGGTTTCCATTCATTCTGAATGTCTCTTTCTAGATTTCACACGAAGTGTGTTTCTTTTCTTTTTTTTTTTTGATTTATTTTTATTTATTTGTTCATTTATTTTATTTTATTTTTATTTTACTTTAGGTGCATACTATATCTGGCATTTCTCCCCATATTATTGTTTCCACCCTCCACACCCTCCTCTCCCCATGGTGTCCCTCCCCTAACCCCCCCAGTGCCCTGAGTGTGTGATACTCCTCTCCCTGAGTCCACGTGTTCTCATTGTTCAATACTCACCTATGAGTGAGAACATGTGGTGTTTGGTTTTCTGTTCTTGTGTCAGTATACTGAGAATGATGGTTTCCAAATTAATTCAAGTCCCTACAAACTACAGGAACTTATCGTTTCTTATGGCTTCATAGTATTCCATGGTGTATATGTGCCACATTTTCTTTGTCCAGTCTATCATTGATGGGCATTTGGGTTGGTTCCAGGTCTTTGCTATTGTACACAGAGCTGCAATGAACACACATGTGCATGTGTCTTTAGAGTAGAACAATTTATAGTTCTTTGAGTATATACCCAGTAATGGGATTGCTAGATCAAATGGAATTTCTATTTCTAGATTCTTGAGAAATCGCCACACTGTCTTCCACAATAGCTGAACTAGTTTACACTCCCACCAACATGTGTAAGAGTGTTCCTATTTCTCCACATCCTCTCCAGCATCTGTTGTCTTCAGATTTTTTAATGATTGCCATTCTAACTGGTATGAGATGATATCTCAAAGTGGTTTTGATTTGCATTTCTCTAATGACCAGTGATAATGAGCATTTTTTCCATGTGTTTGTTGGCCTCATATAGGTCTTCTTTTGAAAAGTGTCTGCTCATAACCTTGGCCCACTTTTGAATGGGGTTGTTTGTTTTTTTCTTGTATATCTATTTTAGTTCTTTTTAGATTCTGGATATTAGCTCTTTGTCAGATGAGTAGATTGTGAAATTTTTTCCCATTCTGTTGGTTGCCAGTGTGCTCTATGGTTTCTTTTGCTGTACAGAAGCTCTGAATTTTAATTAGATCTCATTTGTCTGTCTTGGCTTTTGTTGCCATTGCTGTTGGTGTTTTAGTCATGAAGTCCTTTCCTATGCCTATGTCCTGCATGGTTTTACATACATTTTCTTCTAGTGTTTTTATGGTGTTAGGTTTTATGTTTAAATGTTTAATCCTTCCGGAGTTAATTTTAGTGTAAGGTGACAGGAAAGGATCCAGTTTCTGCTTTCTGCACATTGCTAGCCAGTTTTCCCAACACCATGCATTAAACATGGAGTCCTTTCCCCATTGCTTGTTTCTGTCAGGTTTGTCAAAGATAAAATGCTTGTAGATGTGTGGTGTTGCTTCTGAGGCCTCTCTTCTGTTCCATTGGTCTATGTCCCTTTTTTGGTACCAGTATCATGCTGTTTTGATTACTGTAGCCTTGTAAGATAGTTTGAAGTCTGGCAGTGTGATGCCTCTGGCTTTGTTCTATTTGCTTAGGATTGTTTTTGCTATGTGGGCTCTTGTGATTCCATATGAAGTTTAAAGTGTTTGTTTCCAATTCTGTGAAGAAGGTCATTTGTAGCTTGAGGAGGGTAGCATTGAATCTATAAATTACTTTGGGCAATATGGCCATTTTCAGAATATTGGTTCTTCCTAACCATAAGCATGGAATATTTTTCTGTCTGTTTGTGTCCTCTCTGATTTTGTTGAGCAGTGATTTGTAGTTCTCCTTCAAGAGGTCCTTTACACCCTTTGTTAGTTGTATTCCTAGGTATTTTATTCTCTTTGTAGCAATTGTGAATTGGAGTTCGCTCTTGATTTGGTTTTCTGTTTGTCTATTATTTGTATATAGGAATGCTTGTGATTTCTGCACATTGATTTTGTATCCTGAGACTTTGCTGAAGTTGCTTATCAGTTTGAGAAGATTTTGGGCTGAGACTATGGGGTCTTCTAAATATACAATCATGTCATCTGCAAACAGAGAAAATTTAACTTCCTCTTTTCCTAATTGAATACCTTTTATTTCATTTTCTGGACTGATAGCCCTGGCTAGAACTTCCAAAACTATATTGAATAGGAGTGGTGAGAGAGGGCATCCTTGTCTAGTGCCTGATTTCAAAGGGAATTCTTCCAGCTTTTGCCCATTCAGTATGACATTGGCTGTAGATTTGTCATAAATGGCTTTTATCATTTTATGATATGTTCAGTAGATAGCTAGTTTATTGAGAGTTTTTAGCATGAAGAGCTGTTGAATTTTGTTGAAGGCCTTCTCTGCATCTATTGGGATCATAATTTGGTTTTTGTTTTTGGTTCCGTTTATGTGATGGATTACATTTACGGACTTGTGTAAGTTGAAGTAGCCTTGCATCTGTGGGATGAAGCCTACTTGATCATGATGGATAAGCTTTTTGATGTGCTGTTGCAATCGGTTTGTCGGTATTTTATTGAAGATTTTTGCTTTGATGTTCATCATGGATATTGGCCTGAAGTTTTCTTTTTCAGTTGAGTCTCTGCCTGGTTTTGTTATAAGGATGATGTTGGTCTCATAAAAAGAGTTAGGGAGGATTTCCTCCTTTTGTATTGTTTGATACAGTTTCAGAAGAAATGGAACCAGATCCTTTTGTATATCTGGTAGAATTCGGCTGTTAACTAGTCTGGACCTGGACATTTTTTGGTTGGTAGGCTATTGACTGCTGGCTCAACTTCAGCCCTTGTTATTGGTCTATTCAGGGTTTCAACATCCTCCTGGTTTATTCTTGGTAGAGTACAAGTGTCCAGGAATTTATCAATTTCTTCCTAGTTTACTGGTTTATGTGCATAGAGCTGATTGTAGTAATCTCTGATGGTAGTTTGAATTTCTGTGGGATTTGTGGTGATATCCCCTTTATCTTTTTTTATTGCATCTATTTGATTCTTCTCTCTTTTCCTTTTTGTTAGTCTGGCTAGCAGTCTGTCTATTTTGTTGATCTTTTCATATAACCTGCTCCTGGATTTATTGATTCTTTGAAGGGTTTTTTGTGTTTCTATCTCTTTCAGTTTGGCTCTGATCTTAGTTGTTTCTTGTCTTCTGCTAGCTTTTGAGTTTTTTTTTTTTTTTTTTTTTTTGATATTCCTCCTCTAGCTCTTTCAATATTGATTATAGGATGTCAATTTTAGCTCTTTCCTGGTTTCTCATGTGGTCATTTATTGCTCTAAATTTCCCTCTCAACACTGCTTTAAAGGTGTCCCAGAGATTCTGGTAAGTTATGTCTTCATTGTGATTGGTTTTGAAGAACATCTTTATTTCTAGCTTCATTTCATTGTTTATCCAGTCAGCCCTCAGAAGCAAGTTGTTCAGTTTCCAAGTGGTTGTGTGGGTTTGAGTGTGTTTCTTAATCCTGAGATCTAATCTGATTGAGCTGTGATATGAGCGACTCTTTGCTATGATTTCCATTCTTTTGCATTTGCTGAGGAGTGATTTGCCTCCAATGATGTGGTTAATTTTAGAGTAAGTGTGACGTGGTGCTGAGAAAAATGTATATTCTGTGGATTTGTGGTGGAGCGTTCTGTATATGCCTGTTAGGTCCATTTAGTCCAGCCCTACTCTTAAGTTCTGGAACTCCTTGTTAATTTTCTGTCTCGTTGATCTGTCTAATGTTGACAGTTGAGGGTTGAAGTCTCCCACTAATATTGTATGGTAGTCTAAATCTTGTTTTAGGTCATTCAGAGCTTGCTTTATGTATCTGTATGCCTCTGTTAGGTATGTACATATTCAGGATAGTTAGCTCTTTTTGTTGGGTTGATCATTTTACCATTATGTAATGCTCTTCTTTGTCTCTTTTGATCTTTGTTGGTTTGAAATCCATTTTATCAGAGACTAGGATTGCATCCCCTGCTTTCTTTTGTTTTCCATGTTCTAGGTTATTCTTCTTCCATCCCTTTATTTTGAGTCTCTATGTATCTTTGTATGTGAGATGGGTTTCTTGAATACAGAACACTGATGAGTCTTGATATTTTATCCAGCTTTTCAGCCTGTGTCTTTTTATTGGGGCGTTTAGGCTGTTTACATTCAAAGTTAATATTACTATGCATGAATTTGATCGTGCCATTTTGTTACTGGTTGTTTTTCTTTCCCATTAGTTGACTCATTTTCTTCATTGCATTTTTGGTCTTTGCCATTTGGTGTGCTTTTGGAGTGGCTGCTATTTGTACCTTTCCTGCTTACTGTTTCTTTCAGGAGCTCTTGTAGGGCAGGTCTGGTGGTGACAAAATCTCTCAGTAATTGCCTGTCTGTAAAGGATTTTATTTCTCTTTCACTTTTGAAGCTTATTTTGGCTGGATATGAAATTCTGGGTTGAAAGTTCTTTTCTTTAAGGATGTTGAATATTGGTCCCCACTCTCTTTTTCTTTGTAGGGTTTCTGCTGAGAGATCCACTGTGAGTCTGATTGGCTTCCCTCTGTGGGTGAGGTGACCTTTCTCTCTGGCTGCCCTTAGCATTTTCTCCTTGATTTCAACCCCGAGGAATCTGATGATTATGTGCCTTGGGGTTGCTCTTCTTGAGGAATATCTTTGTGGAATTCTCTGTATTTCTTGAATTGGAATGTTGGACTGCCTTGCTAAGCTTGAGGAGTTCTCTTGGATAGTATCCTGGAGCGTGTTTTCCAGCTTGAATTCATTCTCCCCTTCAAATCAGGTACTCCTATCAAGCACACATTAGGTCTTTTCACATAATGTCATATTTCTTGGAGACTTTGTTCATTTCTTTTCACTCTTTTTTCTCTTGTCTTTCCTTCTCTTTTTATTTCATTGAGCTGATCTTCCATCTCTGATATCCTTTCTTCTGCTTGACCTATTCAGCTATTGAAACTTGTGTTTGCTTCACATAGTTCTTGTGCTGTGTTTTTCAACTCAATCAAGTCGTTTATGTTCTCTAAGCTAGTTATTCTAGTTTGCATTTCGTCTAACCTTTTTTCAAGGTTTTTGATTTCTTTGCATTAAATTAGAACATGTTGCTTTAGCTCAGAAACGTTTGTTATTACCACCTTCTAAAGTGCATTTCTGTCAGTTCATCACTCTTTCTCAGTCATGTTGTGTTCCGGTGTTGCTGAGGAGTTGTGATTCCTTGAATGAGAAGAAGTGTTCTGGTCTTTGGTGGTTTCATCTTTTTTGCACCATTTTTCCCCATCTTCATGGATTTACCTGGCTGTGGTCTCAGGGAGCTGCTTGATGAGGTCACTTTTCTGCCTGTCAATGTGCTACTGGGTTTCCAGGGATTCCTTCAAGTTACTAGGTAAACTTCCTGTGTCTTTTTGTTTTGTACACTGGGAGATTAGGCCCATCTCTTCAGCTGGCCTGGAGGCACTGCTGGGTGTTCAAGAACACTGTGTGGTTGCTACATAGGCTTCCTGTGTTTTTTGTTAAAATATGAAACGTAGTCCCACCTCTTTAATGCTGGGTTGTGTTTTTCCTCCACTGGGCTGGATCATTCAGCATTCATCTCAGACTGTGGCACTGGCTATACAACCTGCTAGAGTTAGTGCCTCAGCCCTCTGGCATTTGTGGGGGATATTAGGGACCCACCCAGCCACACCACCCAACTCCCCACTTTCAGCTTCCTCTCTCTCCAGTCATGGGGGAGGGGCCCACTCAGCTGCTCCATCTGTCCTCCCACTTCCAGTTCCCTCTCTCTCTGGGCAGCAGGAAGGGGTGATAATTCAGTCTGCAGGCTGTCCTGGCTGGCTTTTGGGCTTATGTATTTGCTTAGATTTGTACACCAACCTGTAACACCATCCTGGATTATCATTCAACCTTGCACTTGTAATTTCTGGTGGCGCTTGACTGGTGAAGATCCCCTGTTCTGTGTATTGCTGAAGCTTTGGGGGAAGCACTGTATCTGGACTGGAGTGCCAGAGGGGGAATCTCCGACTCGCTAGTCAAATGTACTTTATGGGTGAAGCGTCACCCCTCTCTACCTCGGACTTCCTTGCCTGGATTTTGCTCACTGTCAGACCAGACCTGTTGAAATGCAAGTGGTACTTTGGATGGACCTAGGAGATCTCTGTATTTCTGTGAGTCTCTCACTCAGTGTCGTGCACCAGAGCTGTGTCTATTTGGCCATCTTGACACCTCTTTCTAAATGGCTGATTCAAAATAAAGGTTCAACTCTCTGAGTGGAAAGGACATACTGCAAAGCAGTTTCAAAGGTGTCTTTATTCTGCATTTCAAAGCCAGTCTCTCTGGTTTTTCCCAAAGTCCAGGATTTCATTGGAAATATCTGTTTTTAGATTCTACACAAAGAGTGTTTCTAAGCTGCTAAATAAAAACAGTTAAATCCTGGAAGGTGAATGTACACATTGCAAAGCAGAGTCAGAAATAGGTTTCTTTCAGTTTTTATTGTGAGATATTGGTCTTTTCACCATTGCCCTTCATTCAGTCTGAAAAGTCCCTTTCTAGATTCTACAGGAAATGTATTTCTAATCTGCTGAATCAAAACTTAGCTTCAACTCTCTGAGTTCAACGGACACACGGCAAAGCAATTTCAAGGATATCTTTCCTTTGGAATAAAAAGCCAGTCTTACTGGTTTTTCTCATAGGCTGGGATTCATTGGAATCATCTGTTTTTTGATTCTACACAAAGAGTGTTTCTAAGCTGCTGAATACAAACATCAGTTAAACTCTGGAAGGTCAATGCACACATTGGAAATCAGTTTTGCAAATAATTTCCTTTAATTTTAATTGTGAGATATTTGTCTTTTCACCATAGGCCACCATTCAGTCTGAAATGTCCCTTTTTAGATTCTACATGAAGTGTGGCTCTAAATTGCTGAATCAAAATATAGTTTCATCTCTCTGAATTGAAGGGACACACAGCAAAGCATTTTCAAAGACATCATTCCTATTACTTTCAAGGACAATCTTTCTGGTTTTACCCATAAACCTGGGTTTCATTGGAAATATCTGTTTATAAAATCTACGAAAGGGTGTTTCTAAACTGTTGAGTACAAACGTCAGTAAATCCCTGGAAGATGAATGCACACATTGCAAAGCAGTTTCACAAAATAGCTTCCTTTTAGTTTTTATTTTGAAATATTTGTCTTTTCACCACAGACCTCCATTCAGTATGAAATGTCCCTTTCTAGATTCTACACGAAGTGTGCTTCTAAACTACTCAATCAAAACATGGGTTCAACTCTTTCAGTTGAGCGAACACACAGTAGAGCATTTTCATAGACATCTTTTCTTTGGGTTTCAATGACAGTTTTTCTGGTTTTACCCATAGGCTGAGGTTTTGTTGGCATTATCTGTCTTTAAAATCTACACAAAGAGTGTTTCTAAGCTGCTGAATACAAACATCAGTTAAGCTCTGTGAAGTCAGTGCACATACTGCAAATCATTTTCACAAATACATTCCTTTTAGCTTTTATTGTGAGATATTTGTCTTTTAGCATATTCCTCCATTCAGCCTGAAATGTCCCTTTTTAGTTTCTACATGAAGTGTGTTTCTAAACTACTGAATAAAAATATAGATTCAACTCTCTTAGTTGAACAAACACACTGCAAAGCAATTTCAAAGATATCTTTTCTCTTAGTTTCAAAGAGAGTCTTTCTGGTTTTTCCTACAGGCCTGGGTTTCATTGAAAATATCTGTTTGTAAATTGCACACAAAGAGTGTTTCTAAGCTGCTGAATACAAATATCAGTTAAATTATAAAAGGTGAATGCACACATAGTAAATCAGTTTCATAAATAATTTCCTTTTCATTTTTATTGTGAGATATTTGTCTTTTCAGCATAGGCCTCCATTCAGTCTGAAATGTCCCTTTCTAGATACTTCACCAAGTGAATTTCTAAACTGTTGAAACAAAACATAGGTTCAACCCTCTGTATTGAATGGACACACAGCAAAGCAATTTCAAAGATTTAGTTCTTCTGAGTTTACTGCCAGCATTTCTTGTTTTTTCCACAGGCTGGGATTTCTTTGAAAATATCTATTTTTAGCTTCCACACAAAGAGGGTTTCTAAGCTGTTGAACACACACAGTAGTTAACCTCTGGAAGATGAATGCACACTTTGATATGCAGTTGCACAAATTGTTTCTTTTAGTTTTTATGGTGAGATATTAGTCTTTTCAGCATAGGTTGCCATTCAGTCTTAAATGTCCCTTTTTAGTTTCCATACAAATTGTGTTTCTTAACTGCTGAGTCAAGACATAGATTCAACTCTTTGAGTTCAATGGACCCAGAGCAAAACAGTTTCACTGATATCATTCCTCTAGGTTTGAAATCAAGTCTTTCTGGTTTTTCCCATAGGTCAAAGTTTCGTTGGAAATATCTGTTTTTAGATTGTACACAAACAGTGTTTCTAAGCTGGTGAATACAAACATCAGTTAAATTTTGGAAAGTGAATGCACACATTGCAAAGCAGTTTGTCAAGGAGCTTCCCTTTAGTTTTTATTGTGAGATATTTGTCTTTTCACAATGGGCCTCCATTCAATATGAAATGATCCTTTCTAGTTTCTACCCAAAGGGTGTTTCTAAACTATTGAAGGAAAACATAGGTTCAACTCTCTGAGTTGAAAAAACACACAGCAAATCAGTTTCTAAGATAGCTTTACTCTTAGTTTCCTAGAGAGTCTTTCTAGTTTTTCACATAGGCTGGGGTTTCTTTGAAATATCTATTTTTAAAATCTACACTAAGAGTGTTTCTAAGCTGCTGAATACAAACATCAGTTAAACTCTGGAATGTGAATGCACACATTGCAAAGCAGTTTCACAAACAGCTTCCTTTTAGATATTTGTCTT
The DNA here is from genome assembly GCA_004027715.1 of Plecturocebus donacophilus. NCBI lineage: Eukaryota > Metazoa > Chordata > Mammalia > Primates > Pitheciidae > Plecturocebus > Plecturocebus donacophilus. The sequence continues at coordinate 57,035 of PVKP010012608.1, forward strand.
TTCACTATAGGCCTCCATTCAGTCTCATATGACCCTTTCTAGATTCTCCACGAAGAGTGTTTCCAAACTGCTGAATAAAAACATAAGTTCAACTCTTTGAGTTGAGCTGACCCACAGTAAAGTAGTTCAAAAGATTTCTTTTCTCTGGGTTTCAACACCAGTCTTTCTGCTTTTTTCTATATGCTAGGGCTTTCTTGGAAATATCTGTTTTTACATTCTACAGAAAGAGTGCCAGCCAAAATTTTCAGTGCCTGAATGCATGTCCCCAGGAGCAGAGGAGCTGGTTGGCTCTGAAGAATGAGAGATGAAGGGTAGGTGAATTTATAAACTGCCTTGTTTAGAGGTCAAAGCCCAGCCAGGCAGCCATCCAGTGGCACATGGAGACCAAGAGAGCATCTCTGTCGAACACAATGATGAAATCCCAGAGCTCCATGATCATTGTACCTGCACAATCATCCAGAAACACGTTTTTAGGGGGAAGTAGACATGAAACACATTCCTACGAAGTTTCCCTTTGCTGGACTGGGGAGTGTTCTTTGTTGAAGACACTGAGCCAGACCAAGAAGTCTCTACATAGAAAAAGGAAGAACAGAGATGGAGATCCAAGATGGCCGCATAGGAGCAGCCCAGGATTGCAGCTCCCAGTGAAAGTGCAGAGGGTGAGTGGACGTCGCATTTCCAGACGGATTTTTATTACCCCCAGACCAGGAGATCCCCAGGCGGAGCAGCCCCACGGGTCGCCAGTGCGGCTGTTTCGGCCAGCGCGGCTGTTTCGGCCGGCGCGGCTGCTTTGCT